>CAEGAE010059643.1:0-48326 GCA_903067095.1 Girardinus metallicus
AAACATTTTTATATATATATATATATATATATATATATATATATATATATATACTTTTATACTCATTTATAAAAGTACTCTTAGTATATACTATACTTTTATACTCATCCTGACTTCAAATGTCTTTTCACGCACACTGAGGGACACACTGACAAAGGAAGAAAGAGACGATGCCTGGGACTTAAAATAGCCTCTTGTCTCTCAGGCAATGAGCCCTTTTCAGCTTCTCTCCTGGCTGATTTGACCTTGGAAAAGTTCGGCTTCCCTGAATAAACTGCCAGCGCCACACAGAGAGGATGAGGATCAGGAGTTGCTCTATCCAGTCAGAATTTTTCTAACAGAACAGGGGCGACAAGGGAATGTTGAGGACTTATGTTTGATTAATATATATATATATATCTGTGTGTGTGTGTGTGTGTGTGTGTGTGTGTGTGTGTGTGTGAGTATAAACTGTTAGTATGCAGAACAGATGCATAATAGGTCTGTAAATTAGTTATGATTCATCAACTTAGATATTCAGCTCAGCTGTTTTTGCAAGAGCTCCATGGAAAGGCAAAAATAAACAATCTATAAAATCCTGCTGTAGCAGTATGAAGATACCTTGTATGGATTTTTTTTTCTTTGCCTCAGTCCTTTCTTTCTGTCAGTGAGTCAGCACTTCACTATGTGTGAGTGGCTACTGCACAGCAGTGCTGCCATCTAGTGGCAGCTCCTCTGTCCCAGTGGAGCTCTTAACTCCACTGAAGTTTATTTCACACTTCAGGTTGCAACAAAACACACTACAAACCATATTTACAGTTGTGTTTTTTTGTGTTTTGTGTAACTGTTTTTTTGTTTTTAATCATCCATACCACTTCCCGCGCCCCCCCTGCAATGGCACTGCGCCCCTCCTAGGGGGCGCGCCCCACACTTTAGGAACCACTGGGTTAGATGATGTAACTACAGCGCATCTGTGGATTAGTGCTGATTCATCACAGCACACAGCGTCCTCTTGTGCCCAATTAAAGCCATTGCACAAAAAAAGGACAACATTTCCGCCACATTAAGCTCAGAAATTCTTAGATTGATCTAATAAATTAATAAAAACATTTATTTTTCTGAAATATTTCATTTTTCTCTAACAAATTTCTGATATTTTTGAAGCAAGTTTTAAACTTCTAAAACTTAGAAAATCTATGTAAAAAAATCTGGTAAACAAATTTCTAGATTTTGAGAAACTAAGACATTTTATTGTCAAAATACATTTATTTTCCTGAAATTTGTTTTTTTATTCTAAAATAATTTTTTTAATTTTTTTGTGCCCAAATTCCTTAAGTTTTGAGAAACCTTTTTTGTCAAAATTTGTTTTTGAAAAATGTCTGAGATTCTGAGATTTTCATCTTTAATATAGAAATTTTTTTTGCAGATTTTTTTTTTTTTTTTTTTTTTACAAAAATGATCTAAGCTTTGAAAAACTAAGACTTTTTTCCCCCAAAATTTTTTTTTCCTCAAAAGATTATTATTTTTTTCTGGACAAATCCTCATCTTCTAACATTTAGAAATTTGTGCTGTGAAAACAAATAACAAAAATGTTGTAGTTTTGAGAAACATGGAACTTTTTGTGAACATTTTGATCAGAAAATGTTTTTATTTTTTTTCTCAGGAATTTTTTGATTTCTAAAACTTAGAAATATTTTGGTCAAAAATCCCTTTCAAAAATACTCGAAAAGATTTGAAATTCCAAGTTTCAGATTTGTGTCTTGACTTGAGGCTAGGCTCGTAAATTGAGAATAAAGTTCAGAGTGACAAATTGTCATATAATTTATAATTTATCCTGAATTAATTATTTTTAATTTAATCTTCCACACAAAATGAAATTATTCCATGTCTATGAAGCACTTGCAACACTGAACACTTCCTGCTGCCTTAATGGTAACTGGACTTCTTTCTAAAGCCCTACTGAGATCCTATAGAGTTAACCAATAAATATTTTTATATAGAAGGGTTGTCTGCAAGCTGCAATTAGTCAATAATTATCTATCAATAGGGGGAAAGCCTTTCTGCTCAGATAGCTGAGCAGTCTGGATGATGGTTGTGTCTGACATGCAATAAAAAAATAAAAGTGTACAGGCTGGAATGACAGGCAGAGCGCTGAGCTGGCAGCATCGAGTTAAATTGATATTCCTCCACGCACTCACAGCAGACACAGAGGTCACAAAGCTCCGGCAATGAACAAAAAGTGTTGGAAATATTGTGAACAGCCCAGATTTACAGCAACACAGTTAAACATGATGCTCTGATCAGTTTCTCGGCTCGTCAATTTCAGCGGATGGCCATTATGGTAATATTTGCACTTAGTGTAAAATGTGTGAGACGTTCAAGGCTCAGGATATTATCTCATAACCCAACTCTGCTTTAAAGAGTGAGAATTATACGGCGTCAAATTTGGGTCATTGTAGATAATAATAATTATAATAATAATAATTAATAATAATAATAATAAAAAATGGAAGAGTAAATTCAGAATTAATCTCAGAAATTTTATAGAAAAAAAATTCTGAGTTTAAAAAGTCAAAGATTTGTTCGAAAATACCAAGAAATTTTTAGATTAATCACAGAAATTAAGAAATGTTTTGAATGTCACAAATTTCCAACTTCTTTCTAGAATATTTCTGAGATTATTCTGAAGATTTTTTGTGAAAATGTACTCTTTTTTTTTTTTTTCTATGCGCAACGGCCCTAATATGTTGTATTATATTTCCAGGCATGAAGAGCCATTTTGTAGCACAATAAAACTTTGTCTCAAAAATAAAAGAAATTTGACTTCACATCTGAATTGGCCTCTGCTTCTTTTCACCACAGCAATGCTCCTCCATGAATTACCAACCGAGTTTAAGAGCTAAGTGTGATGAGCTAATTGCTGCTAACGCTAGCAAGGACAGGCTATGTATGAAACGCCGCTAAATGGCTACCACTGGAGGTTCCAGGGTTCCTAAAACATGCATGAATTAGTAAAGGTACGTTTTTGACGAGGGAATAACATTATTCTAAAAGGGACATTGTACAGTTCAAACATACATTCCGCTGTTTAATGCCTGTACAAGATTATAGCATTAAGCTATTAGGCCCGAGCAGTGAAGCGCTGGCGAAGGCCTAGTGTAATCACAATTTTACTCAGCTGCTTGGGGCCTTTAACATATTCAGAAACTCACCAAACTTGAGCCAAAATTGTCCCCCAAGAAACTACATAAGACTGGAAAACATGGTGGACTTGGAAATAAATTAGAGTCTAAAATTTAAAGGAGTGTGTCAAACAAACAATGCAGCAGAGTCATAACTTTGACAGAGCAGGTTTCACAAGCTAACATCTGCCTTCACAGGCCAACATCCACATTTGAGTTTTGTGATTCTGTATTTGAACTGAATAAAGTCCAAAGATTTTTGTATCCCAAAGTCCATGTCTTTTTTGGAACTGATCGTATGTCTTGGGCAGTGGCGCAAAAAGTGGGTATGCATCGTATAGTGGCGCTGCACTAGAGGGGGCGCCAAAACGATGTGGGCATTTTCTGAATTTAACAGCTTTTTGAGTATGCATGAAATTATCAGTAATAGGGTAATGGCACTGATTAGACGCCCCCCTCCCCATACCCCTGTTCCTTCACCACCCCCCGCCGCCCCTCCCCATACACACATACAGGTAGCTTGGACACGCGCCCCTTTGAGAACGCGCTGAGGCATGTTTTTTTTTCTTTTAAATTTTTATGGTAGTAGTGCACTCAACAACAGGGAGCTAAAGATGAGGCGGCAGGAAAAAATACTCCGGGGCGCAAAACAGAATAATGAAGAGGGGGAGAGATAACGATGTTGGAGGGATGAAGAAAAGCTTTTCAATGTGGTTGAAAGACAGTAGGTAAGTAATGTCAGTGTATCAACAGGAGGGTTGTAAATATTCAGGTTAGCTTAAGCTAGCCTAAAATGACAGGTGGCTGTTGTTGTCTTGTTAGGGTTGACTGTTAATTGTTGTGTCCCGTATTGAACCGATGCCGGGCGCAATTTGTTCCGTATTGCTGTACATGTCTGATAGACACAGGCTGTCACACACATCTCAACAATAATGACCAAAACAAAACACAGGAAATATTAAGGTCAGCTCAATTGTCGTGGCGGGAGCTAAATAGGACCCCCGGACGCTGTTGTCACGGTTGCCTAGAGAGGACACGAGGCAGCCGCGGTGAGCTGCTGTCAACCCGCATCTTTTTAAAATGTCCACCAATACTACACCGTCCTTAGAAGCAACACCTCTGGCAAAAATACAGACGGTAGTGGCAAGACACACATTCCAGGCTGAACAATCACAGTGAAGTTAAATAGGGGCGATTTAAAAAGAAAACTTTGTGGCCTCAATGTTGGCGTGCAAGACATGCAAGTTTTAGAACGTCTTTGATCTATTGTGATGTACATGATGTCATCTATGTCCTCATCAGTGAGCTCACTGGACTTCTGAGGGAAGGTCTTGCTTCTGATCGTTGCTATGGAAACGATCAGATCAGTTCTGCATGAGTCAAGTTGAAATAATAACTAAGTACTTAAATAATAAGTAAGATTTTTTATTTATTTAACATGAAGAGATTAACAATAGATTTCTATATGATTGAATTTTTGCATTTGTGGTTTTCCATACATGCTGTGGTATAACCCATTTATCCACTATCATTTTTAAACATTCCTTTGGTAAGCTAACGGCAACATCGCACTTTGAGCTCACGTCACGTTTTAAATATTTATACACAATATATTCACACATATATTATATATTTACAATATTTTGCAAGCAATATATCTACACTTTAATTACTCGTCTGTACTTAGTTTGAAAGTCAACCACAGAAAAACTTCTCTGAAAAGGTTCATAAAGTCTAATTATTCTAAATATAATGTAAAATAAATAAATTATAGAATTAGACTGAATAGATCTGTAGTTTGAATATAGTCCACTATATTCAAGCTATTTTGAATATAGTGGACTAAATAAAAGCTAACTTCAACATGTTTGATTTGTAGAAACTAAATCCATTTTGTTTTAGCTCAAAGTTTGTGTCAAAACTGCGCAAAATGTATGTATTTTAAGGTCGATGCAAAAATCGCAACAGAAATGGCTCAACAGCGCCCCATAGAAAGTTTCAAAACACGCTACCCATTGACCTTAGTTTATTGTAGAGACATGAAATTTGGCACACTTGTACAACTCCCCAAGATGCACAGAAAAGTCTCGTGCAGCCATGGTCTACAACAAACATGAAGTCGGCCATTTTGGATTGAAGGTCCGATTTTGACCCCATTTTGGCCGTTTATAGCCTCCGCATTTGATCGAACTCCTTCTAAGGATTTCAATCGATCGGCTTCAGACTTGGTCAGATTGTTTTAAGGCATGTCTGATTCAAAGTTGTCAAAAGGGTGAGTTTTCGTGCATGCTGAAGGGGCGTTGCCAGGGGTTAAAGTTTGCATACTTGCCATGAAACACAAAACTTTTACATCTCCTGCCCAAAAACTTACAGAGGCACCAAACTTTCAGTGATTGATCATCATCGGGTGACCTACAATACCCAATGGTCAAATGATGACATCACTTAAGCCACGCCCCTGAGAACAGGAAGTGTCATGTTTTACTGTGATTGGTCTCTATCTGACCCCTTTGACGTAATCAACGTGAAACTGTGTCCAGAGACAGAAGATATGTGGGTGTGATGTGTATTACAACCCTGACTGGTTTCGATGGCGTAGGTGGGCATGGCGGCGTGGCGTAGTGACCTGTCATGCCATTGCCATATGTTTGACTCTATATTCCACATGTTTCGACCGAGCTGCACCAAACTTGGCATGAGTGATCCTGGTTTGATGCCTGATGATCCTTTATCGTCGTAGTCAGATGTCATATAAGCCCCGCTCCCTCAGAACAGGAGGGAGCTTCTTGGGAAGCTCCCTCTCTGGCTCTCTTGACCTAATCAAGATGATTTTGTGTTGGATGACAAATAACAATTGGTCTCACTTGCTCTAAAGTGCCAAGAGTTTTCAGTGGAGGGCATGGTCATGGCGGTGCAGCGAACTGACAGGTCATGCCGTTGCCATACGTTTAGCTCTAAATTCCACAGTTTTGAGCTGGGCTGCACCAAACTTACTGGGATGGATCCTTATCCAGCCCCGGACAGGAATCCATAAGAATCATTGGTGGGCGTGGCCTAATTTCTCTACAGCGCCCCCTAGAAGTTTTTAAATGATCAGCCCCAACCCATGCTTTAACCCAGAATTATGAAACTTGGTACACATATGTATCTTGTCAGGACCTACAAAAAAGTCTCTTGGAGCCATGGTCCAAACTCAACAGGAAGTCCGACATTTTGGATCAAAGCCGCCATCATGTCCATTTTGTTGACGTTGTGTCTGATCGAACTTGTCCTACAGCGCATTACATACAGACTTCAAAATCACTCAGGACACTTGAGGCACTGTAGGTCAAAAGTTATCTTACAATTTTTTGTACATCAAAGCATGTGGGCGTGGCTAACTGTCAAACTTTGACTATTCGCCATGAAACATCAAGGTGTAATAACTTCCACATACAAGGTCACCGCTGCATCAGACTTTCCGTGTCTCATTATAGACCAGCCCAGATCACAGTCACATGGTCAATTGGTGACATCACATAAGCCCCGCCCCCTTCCAACAAGAAGTCACCAGTTTTTTTCTGCCGGATGTTTTACTTCTACTTTTTGATTCATATGGGTTTAATCCTGTGCTAACTGACATAAAATGAAATGATGATGAACTCTGTCAACGCTGGCTGCTGGCTGAAGAATTCGCCATTCGGCATGTGGCCGAATGGCGAATTGCAGTCCCTCTCCGTATACATGCGGTTGTCTCTAAATCACTTATGAACCAACTGATTTGCAACAAACTTTTTATGACTTTTGTCAACCTGTAAAGAGCCCAATAGTATTCAATTTTAATTTGACTCCACTGATTCATTCATTAAAAACAATATAGCTTTTGTTATTCATCAGCAGTCATTGTTTAGCAACAATTTCAGTAACTCGCCAGTAGGGGTCAGTATTACTCCACCAAAGACAAAGAGATCGATTAAAAAATGAGTTCTCAGAGAAATAACACCTCATCAGACAGAAAGGTCGCACTGGGCTCCGGTGCGGGAAGTGCGCGAGAGCGTATAGGCCGGATCTGCATTAAATCGCATCTGCAGTTCTCTGACAAGTTAAAAAAAATGGATAACATGATATAAAGTTCAAAAAAGTAGACCAATAAACTTGTGGCAAATTCTAAAGGCGGGTTATTATATAACTCCCTATTATTTACTTGTAGTTTCCTGGTTTTCATAGAAATTTTACAGTTATAATGTTGTGTGAAAAAAAAAAAGTTTAAAGGCATGAATACTTTTGGAAAGTAATTTAAATAAAACCTCAGCTTTAAATGAGAGCAAAGCATTTTTATTAGATACAATATTTACTATTGAAATGCAAAAGGGACCGAGTTGTCTTTTCCCAGAACAATTCATCCATATTGAACAAAATGACAAAAAAATCAAATCTTGTATCAGCCATTTGTTTAGTGGAAGAAAAAACAATTACAAATCTGCAAATATTTAGAAAAAAAATACTTACAAAAGTTACATCTCAGTTGAGGTTTTTAAACACTACATTAAATAACACACACACACACACACACACATGCATTTTAATATAGGAAATGTGAGAAATGTACAGCGGTGAGGCAATAATTTACATGTCTGCAAGTTCTAACAAGCAAAGCAGACACACAAAAATGGCCAACAATGAAGTCAGAGAACCGTGATTGCTATGAATTATTGGAAAGCTTTGATTGCTAAGAAAATATGTATCTTCTCATTTTTTTAAAAAAAGAAAAGTCACAGAAGACCTAATGGCATAAAACAAAGGAACACAGACCAGTTCAGACTGTCTGCTTCTAAATGATTGAATCAGTATGGACTGTATTGGCTGCTGTCAGTGTAACTGGGAATATTTCAGATTTTTCTATAATCCACCCAAAGTTGCTTCAAAAAATGGTGAAATGATGCTGAAAAATGAATAAACATAATCAGAAAAATCAATCCTGAAGTAAAAAAAAAAAAAAAAAAAAAAAATCGCATTAGAGTCTGAAACTACGTCAAGGCTCTGCTAATTCTGCTTTCGGTTGCCAAGTTACATTTGTGTAAACCCCCCACAGAGCAGAGCGAGTTTGCTGACTGATTCAAGATCAATATTTACAGTAATGTCCACGTTGAAGCAATTGCAACAAAACACGGCTTATTTTCCATAATTCTGCAGATTCTGAGACAAGGCACAAGTTAGATCAATGACAAAACAAAACACTTCATCTCAGTTATATTCACCCTGCTCCCACACGGAACCGGCCTGTCTCACACACACACACACACGCACACACACATAAGAGCGTTGTCGGAAAAGGTTGTATATGTTGAAGCAACATATACAAAGCAGAGGCATGGTGAAATACATCGTTATTCGTCATTTGTGTCTTCCTCTCTAGTTTTCATTTGATGAGTGACTTTCCCCTCAGCTGCTCTTCTCACACACACACACACACAGTCGTCACTCGGCTGCAGACGCGGAAACCAGAAGCTACGGTGAGCGTTGATTTGAGCTCATTCGGCCTCCTAGTTGTTTCCCTGGAAGGTTCCGCGGGCGGCAGCGGACGCTGCTCCGGAGGCTGCCGTCTGGAAGCCCTTGCTGGTGACCACGCCCTGGGAGAACTCCTGCTGGGCCTTCTGGAAACTGGCCCCGGTGCGGCGGTACAGGCTGTGGACCTGAGGACGGGAGAGGGACGGCTTGACTGGAGGTACGACATTAATTATGTAACTACGCAGCAGATAACCTGCATCAAATCATCTCCCCAGACTCTCCCTTTATCGTGTCGTTTATCATTTGTCGTGAAAAATTTCTTGCCACGATAAGATATTTGATGTATCGTTTTCATGAAAACATTTTTTTTTTTTAAATATTAGTAAATCTGGAATATATGATTAAATGCAGTCTGTGCAGAGTAACTGGCGTCTTGAAGTTTCAAATAAGAACGGAATTTGTTTGTGGAGCTTTGAATGCTGCGGATTGCAGCCCCAGCCATACAGATGCCTAAATAAAATAAATTGTTGTTTTAGTCATCGCTTATCGCGTTAGCACTGGACAATATCGCGATAAAATTCTAAGTCGGTATCGCCGGTCCGTACCTCCAGTCTGTGGCGCGAGGCAGCGGGGAGTGTTTATGTTGGAGTTCAGAGATTTCAGCTATTGACAAAAGCTAATGTTTCCATAGAAACCACCATGGAAAATTATGTATCTGTTTAATCTTTTCACAACTTTTTCACGGTGCTGTTTGTTCACCAACGTTTGTCAGAATAAATCGTATTCAATCTTTTGAAGGATTTTTTTTTTTCTTTAGTTTTTTTTTTTTTTTAGATTTGTTGAATTTCTCCATATTGCCAAAAGTGACACTGAATCTGCGCCTGTCCAAATATGTTATGAAAACATGCGGTCATTGGATGGTGGCCTAGTTCTTTTCAACTGACTGGCAGTTGTTAAACAACGGAAAGAAACGAAACAAAAAACAGTATAGAAACCCTTCAGCGAATTGAGCCCACATTCACGCAGCAGGCAAATGCGGCACACAGGCGATTTTTTTTTTGTCCGTATGCGACCAATACCCGACTTTTTCATGGCAGTCTGAACGGCACAACTCCGATCTTTTGACCCCCTCCAAAAAATCCGATTTGGACCAAATCCATACGTGGTTCTAAATCGGTTACGCGTTCGAAGCGTTTGCAGTCTGAACGGTCATGACACGTTTCATCCGACTATCGCGTTGCACGTGGCAGTCGGACAGTTGGAATGTTCAAAGAAAATATTACTGAAATGGTAAAACAGAGCTGTCAAAAAATAAACTGAGCTCTTACCATCTTCAGCAGGACGACGGACATCACGGCCCCGATCGTGAAGAGGCAGGCCACGACGATCATGATGCCTCCCACCGCCTTTTTGCCGTTGCCGATCTCAGTGAAGGCAGAAATCCAACCGCTGGATCAACCAAACAAACAACGGCTGTTATGTCTTAAGTGGCAGCTTCACTTTTAGCACAGAAACATCAACAAGCAGTACATTTACTAAACATGTCTTATCTTAGGTTGTATTTATATATATATATATATTTTTTTTTTTTAAAAGCTGCAATTACCCCACAAAAAAACATTATGCAAAAAGTAAAATGACCATCAA
This sequence comes from Girardinus metallicus, assembly GCA_903067095.1. Taxonomy (NCBI): domain Eukaryota; kingdom Metazoa; phylum Chordata; class Actinopteri; order Cyprinodontiformes; family Poeciliidae; genus Girardinus; species Girardinus metallicus. Next base: position 10,296 of record CAEGAE010059643.1, read on the forward strand.
TTTAATCAAGTTTTAAGACATTAGAAGCAGAGAAACAAAAAAAAAGGTGAAATTAAAATGTTGGGGGTTTTTTAGAGTTAATTTCAAGTGAAAAACCTTGAAGATGTATCCAGTTAGTCAACCTGGTGTGCACATTGCAGGCTATAGTGACAGAAGTACAATCTACATGTGAAAATTAAACACTAGGATGTTTGACAAATATCATTAAAAAGACAAAGATGTAGGGAAGCAATTTTGGTAAATTATGGGTTTGTAAAGTAATATTTCGTTTTCTTTTTTGTAATGTTGGTCATTTGCACAAATAAAGTGAAGCAAACTGAACTGATTTACAGTGGGGAAAAAAGAGAAAATGTCAGAAAAAAAAACTCATACATAAGAAACAAAACTTTCATAATCCAGTTGGAAGAGGAGAAGGAAGAATCATTTCGGTCCAGAACGCAGAATCCAAATATGTCCCAAGTTTTTACGCCACAGTACAAACCCAACAGAAACTCCCAAAGATAAAGAAAACACACAAAGAAGCAGCAGAAACTTACAGGGCTACCAGGAGACACAGAGACTGAAGAAAGAAAAGAGTCTGTCAGAAAACATAAAACAACAAGGTGAGGAAGAGGAGGGAGAAGACAACCAGGAGGCACAAACGAGTGAAATGGACTTAGTCAGAAAACCATTCAAACATGTTCAATGCAGCAATTAAACATGATTTGATTTTATACATTTGAGCTATGTGAATCTGTGTGAACATGTGTAATAAAAGCAGAACTGTTACTCTTGTCTTCTGAACATTTGGTGAACTCTTATATTGCTAAGAAGAAAACACAAAAAAACAGTCAATTTGATGATAATTTATGTTTTTAAAGCCTTATAAACCTGGCAGATGTTGTAATAAACAAATGAGAGAATCTCAACAACTGCGGTGTTCGCTCAGAATATCATCTGTATTCGTTTTAGATTATTTTGGTAATTGATTGTTGTATCAATTATTTTATCGATTAATCAATTAATTGGATTTTTAAAAATTCTGCAGGCTTTTCATCCAAGCCTTTTTTTTTATATACAAAATTAAAAATACATAGAGATGTAAATAAATAATAAAATTCCTTGTTCAGATGAGAAAACAAACATTTTATTACTTGAAGCAGCAATAACAGCATTCCTTTAGGGAACGATTAATCGTTTGTAGGAAAGGAAGCCCCTGCAGCTAGAACCCTCAGAACATCAACGTGTGAAACGCTCGGCCTTTTCTGCTTCGCTTAATGTCAATAAAATGTAGAGCTAACAGGTTTTTAATAAACGACAGCAAAATGTGCTCAATAGAAGATTTTATTTACTGAATTTGAACCGGGTGAAGCTCAAATTACTGAGAGGAGTTCTGAGTAGAGAGTGTTTACAGACAATAAAGGTTGTTTTTTTTTTTTATCTTAAATGCAAAATGTAGAAATTTTTTGGGACCGTTTTGGCTTCGTTACTGCTCTGAGTGTGTTGTTCTTAAGTCGTTATACTCCAGTTAACGATTAATCGATTAATAAATTAGTTGACGATTAATTCACTAACCAATTGATCACGACTAATCGTTTTAGCGCCAATTCATTTCAGTGACTTGTACAAAACAATTCACCTAATTTCAAAAAGGTCCAACATACTGAGCTTTCATTTTGTCACTTCAAAATCTTTCAGAATTAGAATTAAACATTTCAGTTTTCACGAAAGTTGTGTTTGTAAAGCTAAATTAGTCATTTAATTTAGCCTGAACATGACTCTAAGGCAGCTGCCATGAAAACGTGTCGTCAATTTCATCTGACTATAATTGTGGTTTTCGCGGTTTCTCACCTGTTCCCCCAGTAGGGGATGCCCACAGCCTGGATGATGACGATGGCCACGTGGCAGAAAAACACAAAGAAGAAGAAGAAGAAGTTGAAGGAGCTGTCGTTCCTAAACAACGAGAAAACATAAAAGAAAAAAAAAGAAACGGTTTTTGTGCTTTGCGTTCAGAAGGCAATTTATTTTACTTGTTATATGAGCAAAAAGACAGGAATGTAGCCTAGAAGGACCCCAAACATTTTACACTAAAAACTCAAATGTTTGCCTGACAGAAAAATTCTGCAAGTGGAGGAAAAACATAAACTACACGTAAAAGATTAAATAGTCCTGCCACGACAAAAAAATGAGATTTGTGATTAATGAACTTCGTGGCTTTACGTTACATGAATTTAGGTCACTTTGAGATCTTTATTTAAGAATCATAAATTTAGGAGTTCTTTAAGGCTTAAGATACACAAATTCAATACTTTTTAAGGATGCTCTGACATCTGCGACAGAGAGGTCGTGGTTTGATACTCCAACACGTTGGAAGTCTGTGACCTACTGGCGAGAGAATCTGAAGAATGTTGTCGATCGTCGGTATCACGGATAGCGTCAGCGTTTCACGCACCAGTGGGTACGCTTACCTGAACGCCTTGTAGACTGGCCGGTACCAGCAGAGGAAGGAGCAGGGCGCGAAGAGAACGAGCCAGAGGATGGAGAGGCCGAAGTCGACGCCATGTTTCGTGTCATCGATGAAGTAGGCCAGACACGCCAGCAGGTTGAGGAACAGAGTCACACAGTTGACTGAAGGAAACAGGCAGCAAGGTGAGCAAACAATGAGCACGTAAAACATTCAGTGCATTTAGTTACCCAGGAGCGTCAACACACCAGGACAGATTTCTACAATGACTGACTCCACATACATTAGGGACTTTATGTGTTCATTTCAGTTCATTAATTGCATTGATTTTAACACATTAACAATTTTTATACAATTAAATGCTTTTTTTTAAACCAGAACCTTTGTATTCCGTTTCTAATACGCCTGCAAATCTGACGCACAAGCGACATCCGCCAACAACAGCGATGGACGACAAAGTCGCTTCTCTTGGCCCGCTGGAGGTTCATTTATGCTTCAAAACCAAAAAAATGATCTGATTGGATGCTGGATAACACTGTCGTTGAGTGTAACTTGTGCTAAAAGGAGTTAGCTTATTAGCCTAAAATAGCATCTCGATGAGGCAGCAGCACAGACGTCCCCAATGCTAATGTCAGCGTCTACAGCGGACGTTTCTAAAGAAGCATTTTTTTTTTAATTAGTGAGAAACTTCGAAGCCGAATGAGTATAATAACACTTTGCGCCAATCTGATGGTTGGACAACCTAAATAATAGATTAAAAACACTAAATGTCTTTGCTGTTGAGCTCACACGTCTATTCATTCAATAATTTAGCGTCACAAAGGGGTTTAGAATTGAAAACGTTGCTTATTTTTGTCAATTTCTTCGATTAAAATGGGTCTAATTTATTACAGACCCTAAAATTAACTAATCGAGCCCCACCACTGATAAAAACATAAAACACTTACACATCCAGAGGTAGTACATCATTTTGCAGACTCTCTGGTACTCGGCAGGGATTTCCTCTGAGAAGTCCTGATAGAAACAAGGTTTGATGGGGAAGAACTTGGGAAGCGGAGGCCAGTTGTTCTCTTTACCTGTCGACACAGAATAAAGACAATCTAACCAGCTGATAGGCTACTCAACACAAAGCTGCACTGAGTAGCCGTTGTACCAAATACTCTTTTTACTTTTTCTGGAGCAAAAATATGTTGAAGTACTGCTACTGTCACTAGAGGGCAATTTGTATGCTCCTCTACCCATCCCTGCTTTTTTAAAAAAAAACAATTTAAACGCTTCACATGCATGTAGGACATATTTTAAACACTAGAGGGTGCTAACCTTAAGAATGGCAAACCCAAAAAGCTTTGTACAGAAATACTAATTTAATGCAGGTCAGCATCAAGTCAACAGATATGGAATAGTGGCTACTATGACAGGGTAATAGGGCTGAAAAAGACAAAGAAAAAAGAAGGAGAACATTTCAGGCAAAAGAAAAAAAAAAACTTTGAGATTTAATTTTTGACATTTGGAAACTAATACTTGCAAGACTTTTCCAGAGATTTTTTGTTTGTTTTTGCAGAAAATTTCTCCCGTTTCTTTTTTCCTTTTAGATCTTCTTAGATCTACGGTGGCCCTGATACGCCGTCGTCTTGAAACGGATGGGTTATTTATTCCGTTCCCTATGTCTTAAGTGGGAACTACATGACACCGCTCAGTTTTTCACATCCTGAGCTCAGGTGTGAAAGTTTAAGCCTCCTCCCTGCAGCAGGATGCAGACGCTGCACAACGCCTGCCTGTCTCGGTAAACTGTGCTGCTCGCGATGCTGCCGAGGGGCGGCTGTGTCTGTAATGACCTGTGGGGGCCCGGTTCTGCAGCTCCTGCTCCCTGCGGTCCAGTTCGGCTGCTTTCCTCTCCAGCTCCTCCTGCTGCCTCAGCAGGTTGGCCTGAGCTGCGGCGGCGGACGCCTGGAGGAAACGGAGACGGAAAGAAGGAAAAACACAGAGGGGCTTAAAATCTTGACTCTACAAACACGACAAGAGGCAACAAGGAAAGTGGATTTTGGTGACAGTTGGGGGGTTTTGCAGCTTGTGTGTGAAACTTCACGTGCATCTGGCACAACCAGGAGCTTTTACAAGCAACAATGTGGAACGGACGATGGACTTGTCATTCAGACCTGTGTAACGATTCAGAACCGTCTTAGGGGGAAGAACTGAGAAATGAAACCAAAGACAACTAAAGGCAGCACATCTTGGTAGGCGGCAGAGGTCGTGTTAACGGAATATTTTCCGTATTCGAAGCCCGTCCTTCATTTGCAAGGCTAACACCTTGTCTGGTGCATATGAGCAGACATGTGCACCTTACGCAAAGAGTAAAGAGCAACTAAAACCAATCAATAAAAAAAGATCCTTTCTGAAGATCAACTCATGGACTCTGAACTAAATGAGTCTTTCTGACAGCGTGTTTCTGACAGAGTTCTGGACCAGACGCTTGGAGCCTCGAGTTAGGAAGCGCGTTCCAAACCTTTGGCGCCTTTAATTCAAGTCTCCATTGAGGACCAGAGTAAACTAAAGGGAACGCAACGTTGTGCTAAACCATTTACAGTCTAAACAGAGGAGCAGGCAGCTTGTCTTGAGGAAATAAACAAAAGATTTTTCTTTAGTTTAGACTTTTTTGTCCCGCTAGAGAAAAAAAGCCTAGCGCGACCTCTGACTGGCGGATTGATCCAACGTCAGTATCTGTATCGGATCGATAATAGTGTGGTAAGATCGGTACTTTACTGTCAGACTTGTGTTGTAGCTTAAAAAACATAAGATTGTTTTGATTTTTTTCTCAAATTATAATTTTATTTTTACTTTTTTCCTTTGGGAAAAAAACAGGAATGTTTTCCAAAAAAAAAAAAGTGTTTGTTTGTTTGTTTTAAAACGTAAAAACAGAAATAAAATGTTGGTTCTTTAAAAATGACCATAAATCTTCGATAGTAGATATTTATTTAAAAAAAAAAAAAATTCAAAATGGCTCTTTGGTTTGTAGCGGTTGCAAACTTTTACAAACTAAAGCAAAGTTTTGTGAAATTTCACAAACATTTGCTAATGTTTATAAACCAAAGAAAGGGTTTGCAGAGGTTTACAAACCTTTAATTTGGTTTACGAACCTTTACTTTGTAAACCGAAGGAAAAGTTTACAAAGAGTTTCTGTGTTTACCAGGGTAATATTATACTAACACACAACTTTTACTTTGTTTGTAAAGGTTTTTTAAACCCTTACAAACCTTTACAAGGGGTGTACAAACCCTTATAAACTAATTTTTGTAAACTTTGGCTTGCAAACCTTTACTTTGGTAAACTAAAGTTTACTTGGACTGCAACCCTGACGAGCCGCATGTGAAGTTTGTGATTATGAGGTGAGACGATGTTCACATCGTCTCGCCATCATTGTTTTGCTACACCATGTTCTCTCTGCTCACTTTATTGTCTCCAGTGTTTGTTTTGGAGTGGCTTTGATATGCGATAAAGCTGAAGCAGCCGCAATTACGAGTGTTAATAAACTGTAGACGACACGGGAACAGGAACCGGACTGAGGGAAGTCAGCCAGGTCCGGCTAACGCGACAACGTGTCCCCACCTGTGGACTGGGTTCTGTGGACGGCTGCAGCACGGCCGGCTGGTAGGGGGAGGTGGAGGCCGGGGTGGTCTGAGCGCCGGCAAAGTCCTGACAGAAAAAAAAAATATACATATGTATAATATCGATGAAAAAAAATATAAACAGCTGATGCAAAGAGAAAAGCTTAAAGCCACGGGACGGGATGGAAAGAAGTTAGAAAGTGAAGGAAGAACCAGAGCAGAGGAGGAAGAAAAGAGGAGCTCGTTTTTTTTACTGAATGATGAGGAAAAAGCAAAGCCAAGCAAATTCAAAAATAAGAGAATGTTGAAAAATAACCTGAACAGAGAAATGTGAAACGGATCAGAGCTTTTTACTCTTTGGGGTTCCAGAAGGCTGGAGAGTAGTTTCAGGAATTATAGTATTTAGATCAAACTAAATCTCATGTACAAGTTATTTTGGTGTACACAATTTTAACGGAAACTTCATATTGCATTCTATTTCCGTTAATTCTACAGTCATAAAGACACAAAACCTCTAGAAAATTTCTGAGATTTTTTTTTATTAGCATTTTCTACTTTTCAGACTAAAATATTTCAAAGTTTTCTCTGAGGATCTTAAAATGTTCACCTTTCAAACTGACAAATTTCAAGTTTTTCGAGAAAATGTCTCAAGTGTTTTTTTTTTTTTTTTTACTTGAAGCTCGGAAGTTTCCATATTTCTCCTAGAACATTTCTGAGATCAATCTCAAAGTTGGTGTAAAGTAAATTATGAACAGAATATAGAAAAAGACTTCAACTCCGTCTCCTCCGCGACTGTATTTGGACACGAAACAATCAAAACGGAGGAGGAGCAATAATCACATTGCTACCACATTTTTACTTACAGTCATCTACCCTTAACTTTTAGGGGACTTTCATTTTTTAAACTTAAAACAACAACAACAAAAAGACGTCTTACATTGGACGGGGGGAAGGGGTTATACTGGCCGACCGGTTCAATGCTGGAGTTTGTCACCTGAGTGACTGAAGGATCCTGAAAAAGACATGGAAAGAGACGTCACTACGCATCAATCACAAATACACAAAACTGATCACTGTGCTGCGCAATCACCAAATAGATCTGACTGGAGCAAACTGAAAGTATGAAGCCCAAAAGATGAAAAAAAAAAACACACAACATAATTTTACACCTTCTTTAGAGGGGAGAAACACCAAATGGCAGATTGATTTCCGTTTGTGACCAGGTCATAAAGTAAATCAGAGCCTCTTGCTGTTGCAGCCTGAATCTGCGCAGGCTCAGATCAATCATTAGCTCTGGCAGAAGTATCGGTGATCATTAAATGGCTTTTGTTTCAGGGTTGGCCAAACGCAAAACAAAAGGGCCGAAAGGCCCTCCGTCTGAGTTGGAGAAAATTTTAATCGTTTAACTTTGAATTTGGTGCCATTTCTGGAACAAACACAAACGTTTTGTATATAAAATAAAAACAAAATAAAGGTTTTTGTTAATTATTTTTGTTACATTTTTTAAGTCAATGTGAAATGTTGTTTCTTATTTGTTTCTGCACTTAAAGCTTTTTTTCCCCCCATAATTCAGACTTGAGACTAAAGTAACGTTTGAGTCGTATTGCAAAATAAGCGACAAAATGTTTTATTTAAAAAAAAAAAAAAGGAACTGATTTGTTTTTACTAGCATTTTACTACTAGCTTAAGTTGCCATCACAGTATACGGGACAATTTTTTTATTTGATTACTAGATTAATCGTCAAAATTAAACCAATCAATCAAAAAACAATCGCTTACAACAGCCTTACTATGAAGTGGTGGTTTATGTATTAACTCTACAAAATGTGTCCTATTATAAAATAACATTATTTGTCAGCTGTCCAAATAATTATTTGATTTTCTGTTTTAAATTACAAAAGCTCAATCATTTGATGGAACTCTGGTATTTTTTGTTCAAGATCACATCCTGTGATAATCTCATTATGGATCCAAAATTATTCATGTGAAGAATCTTTCCGCCGTGACCCCGCGACCTCTGGTATTCTGGAGGCGTTTAAACGTTCTCAACACTCCCAGTTACTCACAGCCATAAAACTCACACTACGACGTGTTGATGACGGAGCCGTTAATCTGAGTCAGGGCTTCCCACGGAGTATGATCAGCCTGGCGGGTCACCAGGCTGAGGTCTGTTTGTTTCATATAGGTTTGTTTAGACACCAGTGACAACAGAGGCATGTTAAAGAATCTCTTTGGCGAAACAGTGACACAGTTCGGTCAGTATGTGAACACATAGAGAGACTGAGGTCCGGTGTCTTTTTTCTATTCAACTGTCTGTTTTTACTGCTCTACGCGCCAACAACTTTAGCGAATGATGCGACAACTATACGGATAAAGCATGAAACAAATGTCAACACTGTAAATATTTTTTTTTTTTTGTTAGTTGGTGTTTAGGCATTGTTTCTAATGTCTTCCAATGACATTAAAAACAAAGCCAGTCTTATTTTCAAATTTCCCGTTAACTTTAAATATTTTTCAATTCAAAAACACGGTGGGCCGCTGGACGGCTGCACTAGCGCCCCCTACGGCCTGGCTTAGCAAGGTTTCTGCTTGGTGTTAAAGAAAATTGTAATTTTTTTATTTTTTTTTAAATCACATTTCACAAAGACAACACGTCAAAATAACTGCTTGAATCCAGTCATGTTACGACGGCAGCGTTGCACTTTAAGACGTCCATAAAGTGGAGGCCGGCTGTGACGTCAGTGGTGACCTGTGCTTGTGGACGGGTGGAGAAGCGGCTGAATAAACAGCGGCCGACGTAGGTCCTTGAATTACTGAGCTGGTGCAGATACACAAGCTATTTTATGCTTTTATATCGTCTTCCACTAACATTTCACTTGAGAAAATCCACATTTCCATCCCTTGAAGCCTAAAACTAGTCATGTCATTCCACCATCGCTCGACTGCTGTAGGTTTACAGCGATAAAGACGTAAATAACAGAGATATCCTACTGTAGTGCTGAACTGGGAACAGCCACACCCTGATTATAAGCATTATCAAAGCCATTCCTGCTTCCTGGTGCGGGGCTGTTTGGATATCAGCCCCACTTGTTGGAGGAGAGATTTATGTATTTTAGCATCCAGTGAAGTTGCAGTCTTTGCAGTTTGTGTTTTTGTTGTTGTTGGTTTTACATGCCTCACATTACTCCTCATTTAAAGAGGGTTGGTTACCGTTTTCATCTGGTTCCTCACCGTTTCCGTCTGAGCCCTGTAATCACACAGCGAGAGCACGCCCAGTTTCTTTTTGACTTTTTCTTTCTGATTCAACGCTATTTAACACAGTTTGTTCTGTCGACAACGGCTCTAAAATACAGCATCCACACTATACTAGTCATTGACTCCAATTTTGGTAATCACTTTATTCTTTCGCTCTTATTTACTGGTAAAAGCTTGAAAACTTTGACCTTGATTTGTTAGCTCTCGGCGTGAATTTTGCCATTATCCTGGAATCATTGCATGTGTTTTCATTTAATCCATGTTAGGATCATTTTACAGAGACGCCTTGGTCCAACAACGATAGGCTCACTCTAAGAACACAGAGAAGCCAAACAACGTTGTCGTTTTTTGTTTTACTTTTGCCACACTCCCATCTGCATGACGTTCCAAACGCATGGAGGGAGAGACGAACTGCTCCCGTTCCTGATGGGAATGTCTACAGGTGTGTCAGCTGCAGCGAGCCGTGAGCTCATGCTTAGAGTCACACGGCCAGTGAGTGACGTGTCGGCTTGTCTTGTGATCTATTCATACTTTGGACATTTCTGAGGTGGAAAATGAATGTGGAAGATAACAGAAACTGAACTTAACCACACCCACCTTGGAAAACAAACAAAAAAAAAAAAAAAAAAAAGAAAGAAAATGAAGAAGAACCTCCAGGATGTCGTGATGTTTATGTGATTATTGCGGCCTAAAATTACGGATTTTACGATTTTTAAGGTTGTGCTTTTTGTCTTTTGCTCTATTTTTGCAGTGACAGGTTTTTTTTAACATAGTTAATATTTAAAGTGTAAATTGCATTATCTTCTTGAGATAATGGCTTACAAATAAAATCACGTTCTGAGTCGTCAAAGTGCAAAAGAAGAGTTCAGTATTTGTCATGTTAGCGTTTAGCGCAGCGGCTTCCAAACTTTTTGCCATTAGGGCAAAAATTGTTACCTTTTTTTTCCTGAACATATTTCTAACTAATATACTACAAAGTCAATATTTTAATAAAGCAAAATAGTCTGAAGTTTGCAGAAAAGGAATCTGTATGAGTCTCACTGAGTTGCTGCATTCAAAAGTTTTGAAAACTTTTTTGGGGGGTTTATCGTCTTCGTTTTTTCTGCGATCATGGACCGAGTGGCCAAACGAAATCGTCCAGAGGCCTGAAAATGGCCCGTGGGCCACACTTTGAACCTCCCGGGTTTAGCGTCGCACGTGTTTTTATCTCGTAGGCTCGGCTTTCGAGAGGCGTGGTGAAACAGGATTTGTCAAAATTCAGCCGAGTTGCAGTGACTGGTCAGAAAAGAAAGAAATACAGAAAATACTACGGCGACTGGTGAGATTTGCAGAAGAGTTGAGATGACTGGCGAAAATTGTGCATGATGTTCGTTGATGTGCTTAAAGGCCAACAATATGGGAAGTTTCCAGTTTTGATACATAGGGAAAAAAATCCTATTCTTCCCCATTTCAACCACTGCTGACCAATCACAGCTGGTCTACTAAGACCCTGGATGATTAATTCGTACATCTCTACATATATACCAACCGTTAACCCAAATAAAACCTTCCCACAGAATGAGAAGAAGCTGGTTGTTAAAGATGGTCAGTGAAATCTGAAAAATGTGTGTGATTTTACATAACAGCACCATGTATCATAGCAACCCCTTTGTAGCCAAAATGTCTACGGAGTCCAACCCTTACAAGCAACGCAAGAAACCAATTTTTTTTTACTGGTCTTATGCATTATGCATTAGAACGTGGAACACGTGGAACAGAAATTGGGGAGTTCAAGATGTCTGGACCAAGCCTGACTCCCTGGTTATGTTGCTAGAAGTCTAGACAATGCTAAACAATTTTCAATCACCAGTTCCCTTTAAAAGACTTCTTTACATGGCATAAGCAATAAAAAATAAACTTTACACTGTTATTAAAAAGTCACATTAATAATAAATGGTGTTATTGGACTAGTTTCCTGTGGTAAGTACACTTTCATACACAAAAAACTCTTCCTTTGGTTAACATTGATAGGTTTATTGATCTACTTCTGATCAATGGATAATAACACAATTCGGTACGTCTGGAGAGTTTATTCTCAACCTGTTTAATTCTACACAAATATACCAACATTTAAACATTATTTTTTGAGTGGTGAATTAGCCTGCATGTTACATCCTGTTTGCTAGAAACTCGCTTTATGGAGCAAATGAGCATTACAAGGTGGGGTGATAATTAACAAATTTCAAAATACAAAAAAGAAAAACTGTAATTCGTGTTAAAGCTACAAGTATTTATGGAATTTGACTTGAAAATAAAGAATAATAGAGGCAATTAATTTTAAAGTAGCCTGACACGCATTCTTGGTCGGCTAGTTTAACTTCCTGAAAGTCAACCGAGGGTAAACCGCCTTCAGGGCGACGTACCGCGCTGATTGGCTAAGCAACTGTCAATCCTCCGGGATTGGCCAATGGCTTTCCAGAAGCGGGGAAATACGTCCCTCCCCCTTCACTCACCCAGCTACAGTTGCGTTTCCTGGCGTGCTGGCAGCCTTGTAACGGAAGAGCTCCCTGCAACCGCCCGACAGCACTTCATCTAGCAACAAGTAATTAAACTGCTCACTTACATTGAATGGGTTAATGTTGCTGGGTTCCGCGAAGGGGTTGGTATCAAACTCCGACATTTTGGAAGAATGGCGAGGCGTTTATCCTCTGGAAAAAAAGTCAACAACAAACTCTTCTGTCGCTTCAGAATCTGCCCGTCCTACCCACTTCCTCGAATGAGCTCGAAGGCGCAGGCGCACTGAGATTTCGGCATAATGACGTGTCCCGCGTCATGTGTCATATGTGCGCCTCCTTAAAAATACTAATAAAGAAACATAAGTGCAGTTCTTTATTGTTCTAAATATTTGATCAACTAATGTATTCTTAAGAAATAAAGAATATTTGTTTATCTTTCGAGTGTGCACCAGTGACTAGTATTACGGTAAAATGGAAGATTACACAATTTTGATTTGACTGACTTATAGATTTCTTAATAAATATGTAAACCTAACAAAGATGGCGCTGATCAGTCTAATTCTGATGAAAGGACAAATACTTGGAAAAATACGAAGTAGAAATTTAAGCAAAAACGATAGAGACTTAAAATTTTGGCCACCATGTGTCACTAAAACTGTTTCGCTGTTCCTTCGTACTTTATATGTATTTTGTATGATTCCAGTTCTTTTATTACGTGGGACAAAATGCCATGTTAAACAATTTTAATTATTTTGTTTTTATTATAACTGAGTGTCACCTGAATCTGTAATATCAAGCATGTCTATTTTTTGGATAAAGTCATGGTTAAAAGGGAGTGATCATTATATTGGTTATGCTGTGTAAACATACACATCTTATGATCTTTGTCAGATTCAAATATGATCCAAGTCTCACCACAAAATGACACGCTGTAGATTCCAATATGGCTTTATTTATTGAACAAACAAATTGAAAAGTTGTGTAAGCCCAGAGAAACTCTAGATATATGCAAAATATTATACAAAGAGGAGCCACTATTTTTTTAATTACCATCCTTGACATACCGTATACTGCATAAACAGGATCTGAACAGATTTATGGAACAACTTGCTTTTGTCAAAATATGACCAAAGTAAATCTTGAAGAAATGTTTTAATCTTTGCGTCAACAATATAATTATTTGCTAGAGACACTGTATTGTGAATTGTGTCTTATTATCACAATTTCTGCCTTAAAGTCTTCCTTTTCTCTGTTGGTGTAAAGAGTTTTCATAGCAACGCTCATCTGTCATTGTCTCTTTTAACAAAAAAGAGACAACATTAAATTCAATGTTGAAAGTACCTGAAAGTAGTAGAGCAGTAAGTAGCTCAGATCCTCTTAACTTGGATTTTCCCCAATTTAATTCCCCCCCCCCCTAATATTTTATTTAGCAACATATACTATGTAAGTGCGTGTCAACATAACCGACTCTAATAAGGAAAAAAAATCATAAATTATATTAAATGCAGGGAGAATGTATAAGTTGTCATTTTAACAAATAAGAACCAAACAAACCAACCAAATAACGCCAAGAAAAAGAAAAAGAAAAAAAAAAGCCACGGAGGAGGTCGTTGAGAGGTGACGTCAGCAACGTGCTGCCTGTCGACGTCGCAGCCATGGAGGAAGTAAGAGGTGAGGTGGATTGTCCTCATTCAAATCAAATCTGCTTCAAATCATCGCTTTTATATATTTATGTTGGGGTCGCTGGTTCTAAACCACGCAATACTTAAGGCGGGTTGTGTAATTTAACGTGCATCCTTTTGTTAAGTCGGCGTTTTGCGTTTTATCGTAAGCAGGCAGACACACTCCTGTGTGAAACCGACTTAAACAAAAAACAATAGATATGACTGCTCCATATTGTGAAGCAGGTATTTTAGGGACATTTAGCTGAAAGAAGCAACGCGGCGTAAATTTGAGACATGCTCGCGCTTGGCAAAGACCCCATTTATTACTGCTCGGTGTTTTATCGACTTACGTACCCCCGTTAAATCAATTCCCTTATTCAATTGAATGAGAACGTCAACTTATGGAATTCAGTCGATATTTGCCTTTAGAAACGTTGCCTTCTTGTTTCCAATTAATTGTCAAAAGTAATTTCGGTTTTTGTTTCTTGTTTTGTTGGTACAATTTAGCTTAAGTGTAACACATTCCATTAGAGAGGTTAAAACCTCAGGAAAGACAAGCTGAAAATGATTAAACTTAGCTAATGAAAAATTAATGCCCACTCGTGTAAAGAATGCTAATGTAGAAATTAAATAATTTTAGGAACCTAAAGTATAAAGAAAGCTGAAAATATTTGTTTAAATCTGTGATTTAAAGGAGTAGAAAATTTGTTAAAAAAAAAAAAAGTAAAATAAACACTTTGCAATTTGGATTTGCACTGAGGAAAACATCTACAACACTACAAGTATTACCGAACATCGCAATGATTATATTGATACACATTTCCTTCCTTTTTTGTTTCATCAGTGCTATTACACAAAATAACACACTGTTACACATAAAAGGCACATAGTAACTGCATTTAAATACATTTTCATTGCTAGATTTAGCACTTCGATCATTAAAAAATGTACGTCAGACTTGAGTATTGAGAGCTGTGAAAGTGCACCCAGCATGTCAAATATATTATTGCCATGCAGCATTTGTATAAGCCAATAACATAATTGAAAAAGCTAACGAAAGTGTGTTTTTTAGCTGCTAGAAGTGTTTAGCTCTTTAGTCTCAGATAGAACCAATAAATATTGGACTTTAGAGTAAAATAGACGATGTTCTCTCCTCAGTGTTTCCCTTGACCTGTGCAGTTCAAAACTATGCATGGGGAAAGATTGGGCTGGACAGTGAGGTGGCCAAACTGGTGGTTGGCGGAGACCCCCTGGCAGTCATAGAGGGGGACAAACCCTATGCAGAGGTAAGAAGGGCTTAATGGAAAAAGGAAATCTTTTTATGTAAACGGAATAATAATAATAATAATGATAATAAAAAACTGATTTTAATTAACTGTCTTGCTGGCAAATAAACAGGTTTTCATTTCAATGTGAGCAATATCGCTTGCAGTTCAGCACTGACACTTAGAAAATGTGTTGTTGTTCCCTGATTGTGTTGGTAGAACAGCTGCTTTTCCCTGTGCCATTCAGAGGTCTTTATTTAGCTCCCGCTGCTCTGCAGGGTGTGTTGACAAGGTCACTAGTTCATGTGGTGACATTTCCACCTTCTGCAGACCACACTGTTCTTGTCCGGGTTAGTTTTCATGTCTACAGAGTGACATCATGATATTTCGTGGCACTATTGTGATAACGATAAAAGAGACGGCAAGAACTATTTATTGCTACTTTTTTGTAGGTAACTGTATGGGAGTGAGTGCGTGATACAGCAGTCACAGCCCCACAAACACAAATGCTGATCTTGAGAAACACATCATGTGAAATACACTTCTTTAGGAGACCACTCACATAAGGAAGTGTGATATGTGTCACTAATATGCACACAGTAACTGCATTTCATTATATTTTCAAATTTATTGGTATTTTTTCATACTTTTAATGAAAAAACAGTGGAGAAAATAGAACAGTAAAACTAACAATGCTGATCAGTTTGCATGATAACTACGAATCAAAATCTTATTGTGATAAGAAATTTATCAGGGTAAATTACAAACGACAAGATAAATGCCCACCCCTTTGCTGAATTATAATTGACTTTCTGTCTATGTTCCTACCCGAGTCATCTTGCTGGCTATCAATCATTTTAGATTGCATCATTTAGCGTTTTGAAATTCACTTTAATTTATAGAAGTTTTCTTTCTGGAATTTGCTGCTTACAACTTAAATAAAAATCACCTTTAAATCTGAAATACATTCCCAAAGACTGTCCCACCCTCTTTCCGGTGTCCAAAACATTTCCAGGGGTGACTATGGCCCCCATGTGCCCACCCCTTAGGGACGCCACTGCAAATCGTATGAATCTCTGTTTTTTAGCATCCGCTTACAACATTATGGTTACTAATGTCCACTCCAGCTGTGGATGGGTGCCCACCCCAAAGGTGATGCTCAGATCAAGGACAACAGGATCACCCAGACCACCTTGGGCCAGTGGATTGCCCACTACCCCGCCTGCCTAGGCTCCAAGGTGAAAGACGTTTTCCAGGGTCAGCTGCCGTTCCTCTTCAAAGTCCTGTCGGTCAATACGGCTTTGTCCATACAGGCCCACCCCAATAAGGTGAGTGCGCAGGCAGGCACACGTCCAGTTTTCAGACTGAACTCGGTTACATTTAGTGTGGATCGCTTTATCTCAGTCCAAACTACGGCTTGCTGGAACGGGCTTTTGTGTCAGGCCAACTTCTGTATGTAAACAGACCTGATAAAATTCAGACCCGAAGGATTTCAGGAGTTCAGCAAACACACAGCGTTGGAGGTGTGATCAGAATTTCATAAGGTATTAGGAAAGGGAGTTTAAAACTAAGTTTTTAAGTTTCTGTCATAATGTAGTTAAATGTATGATTAAATTTCTTACTTTTCTATGATTTTTTATTTTTTTTTTTGTAACTTAGGAGCTAGCTGCCACCTTACATGCTCAGTTTCCAGAGCACTATCCAGACAACAACCACAAACCGGAAATGGCAATCGCTCTCACGCGCTTCCAAGGGCTTTGCGGCTTCAGACCAGTGGACGAGATCCTGGGCTTCCTTCAAGGTAAGTCCCTAAAAAACAACAACAACAAAAAGCTGGACATAAACGTTCCACTGACGGTGAATCCATACCTCGTTGTGTGTGTTTATCCTTCAGCTGTCCCAGAGTTCCATGCTCTCATCGGCCGGGATGCAGCAGAAGAGCTACGGAGCAGTGTCGGAGATGAGGTTCGGACCGGACTGGCCCTGAAGAAGTGCTTCACAAAGATGATGAGCTGTGAGAAGAAGGTGTTTGTGGACGAGCTGAACGAGCTGGTTAAAAGAGTCACGCAGGACGGTGAGGACGCCATCAGCGGATCTCCAAACCCTTCAAGCTCTTTTAAAATGTTTTAGGATGTAGGAGGTCTGGTAGATTTGGTGGACCAACGTTTCAACACTTGTGACATTTTCAGCTGGTGAGGTTTGCTTTCACACGGCACTGTGTAAAACAAACCAAACCAATTGAAAAACCTGTTCCCCTCCTCAGCTGTGGTGGCGCTGCACCAAGAACTACTGGAGGAAACAACATGAAAACCTCTGAAGAGGACACTGATCCCAATTTCCTTCTTCATGAAATGTAAACAAAAATTGAATAGTGTCAAATTTTGTCGTTGGTAAAAAAAACGTGAGGTATTTCCCTTGCTAGCATTAGCCTGGCGCTCTTGTTTTGGTTGTATTTACCCAGAATCCCATACCTTGTAGTTCACTTCCTGCTTTTGGAGCGGTCTCCAGTCTGCTTTGCGTTCACATATGCATTCAGACTGTGTCAGAGTTCACTTTCACCAAACCCAGACCTAAGTTTGTAGGCAGACCAGCGTTTGCGTTTTTTGTCCGTATCAGAGTTCGATTGTGCATTCACACCTTCCAAAATTAATTGGAGGGTACACTACATCTAGCATGTCCGATTGTACGCTCTTAACATAGTATCTGCGTTTCCATTGTCCATCATCCATCCATTTTCTGTACACCCTTATCCCTTTGGGGCCGGCAAGGGTGCTGGTTGCCCGTCTCCAGAGAGACATTTCAGGTATATTTCGTATACACCCTCGACAGGTCGCCAGAGTGTATTTTGCAAAACTGCAATTGAAACACTTTTTTGGCATCACACAAGTCACATGATCAACAACCGGATGTCACCACTACTGCCAGAAACGACAAAGGAGACGACAGGAATTAGGAGGATGATGGTGCGGCATAATGTTTTATTGCATCAACAAATTTAACGTGTTTTAATTGTGATTCTAATAATGGAAACTCCACAATTGCGAAATGGTGTGTTTTTTCAACAGTAGCGAAATATCAACAGAGTTTTGCGCCCACTTCTAATGGAAACACAGCTAGTGTGAATGTTCACCAGGAAGCAAGCAAAGGTGGATATGTCCAAGCAAAATCATTCCACATAGGTTGATGACGATTAGAGGAACGCAGACTAACCTGTTTGCACCACTAGGGGTCACCATGTAGTTCTTCATCGTACCCAAATCTCCAGCAAACAGTGTTATTACCCGCATTTAGAAAAAGCAACCCTTATCCTTCTGAACATGGCTGTTTGTCCATAGGTGCAGCAGGGAAGGACACATCTAGCAGCAACGGCGACCTGTTGCTCCGCCTCCATTCCCAATACCCGGGAGACATCGGCTGCTTCTCTATATACTTCCTGAACTATGTGGTCCTGGAGCCAGGCCAGGCCATGTTCCTGGGGGCCAATGAGCCTCACGCGTACATCTACGGAGGTCAGAGGGAGCTTTCCATATATGTGCCGTTTATCAGTGTGTTTTCTTACCTCTTTAACCTTTGCTCATTTCATCATCGGGATTTTATGCCGATCAATAGCCCATAATGGTGAGGTGAAAGGAAAGCGATAGATGGATTTCCAAATATTGTGCGAATGAAAATCTGAAATGTGAGACTGTGTATTTGTATTTATCCTCTCAAAGGCTATACTTTGCAGACTTTGTTTCACAACTGAGCACTCTCTGTGCACTCTCTAGCAGACGATCCATCCTATCCTGCACAGATAGTCAGAACAATGGATCATGGAATTGAATAGTGCTGTTCGCCACATAAATAAAGAAATCAGTGAAATTCACAAAATTGTTTAGGAAAATTGGAGAGGAATTGTTGAGGAAAACGACAAAGAAGACGACAGGAAGTAGGAGGACCGTGGCGCAGCATAATGATTTATTGCGTCAACAAACTTAAGTGTTTTAAATGTGATTCTTATATATTGGAAACACCCTCGGCAAAAAGTTTGCCAGGGGTTTGTGACAAGAAGGGGTGGATGACATGAGGCAGAGAACAAAGTGACACGATTCTCTTCCGCGTCAGTGAGAACGGATTTTGTTAGTTCGGCTCGATCGTGCAGAGCCCGTTAGTGTTTGTCCAGTTTTATGCCAGGCTATCTAGGAGTTGAAGTTGCATTTTAAGGGAAGTTGATCTGTTTTTCTGGTTCTCCATCCTTCTAGATTGCATCGAGTGCATGGCCTGCTCAGACAACACCGTCAGAGCCGGACTGACGCGTAAATACATCGACGTAAACACGCTGTGTGAGATGTTGAACTACAAGCCGGCGTCTGCCTTCTCCAAAATCTTCCCGTGTGTCCCGGACCCCGCAGACCCCTGTGTGACCCTGTATGACCCCCCGGTGCCAGACTTCACGGTCATGAAGATACAGGTAGGAAGTTTTTTTTTTTTTTTTATCTTGTTGTGTTGTGACTGACATGAGAGTGGTGCATATTCCGAGGTGCTAGTCTGCTAATAACAGAGCTAATTTTTCACTTAGCATGATAGCACTTTTGCTAACTTTGAAAACATTTAGCCCAGTTAGCTTCCTCCAAGTTATTTTTCTGATCAGTTTACTTGGCTGTTTTACAAATTTTCAGTTGAATAAAGTTTGACGCCCATATTGAGGTTTTTGTTATCGTCTGTTAAGAATTCTTGAAGTAGTTAAACGTTTATATTCTACTTTTTTGTGATTATTCTCTAATTTTCAAGTAGGTGATGACTGTTTACGCAGCACTTCATTTTCCTCTTCTCACATTTCTGTTTTAATTTTTTTTTTTTTTAAATAATACACCGCATTTCCAACCTTCTGGCATTTTCTGATGCTAAAACCGTAATCTTCACTGCAATTTATTTGATTCTTACGAGAAACATAGCAGAACAAACTGGTAGCTAATTGCAACATGAAAGGGGAAGTTTGCAACATTTATTGAGGTCTTGACACAAATTTGCAATTGGATTTAAAATAAACCTGAATAAACTAAAATGGTGTCCGAGCCTCACAACTTACACAAAAGACATTTTGTTTTCTCTCCTTTTTATCCAATGTCTGGCTTTTTTTTTTATTATTTTTTATTTTTTTGAAGAAACTTATTAGCACTTGGTGTGCATTGGCTTGTGTATTGTGGAGTTTAATTTGCAAAACGTGAACTTAATACAGTGAGGCTGATGCATCTGATGGAATTCCCCTCGTTTGTATAGAAACACCCAAACACAGTAACTACCGTCTAATCGGGGCGTCTCTACTGGTCTGTAGGTGCCAGCCTCGGTGAAGGACTACACCGTTGCTTCAGTTGACAGCGCCAGCATCCTTCTGGTCATTGAAGGCGACGCCACGGCGACCTCCGCCGCTGCTTTCTCCGACGTCACCTTGACGCGGGGGAGCGTCCTGTTCGTCTCGGCCAACGAGAGCGTGTCTCTGCACGTCACCTCGCAGTCAGGGATGACCATGTACCGAGCCTGCAGCCTCCTGTAGCTCCTACCAAGCACCGAATGCCGCCACCATCTCTTAGGAGGTTCTTTGTTCTGAATTGGGCCTCCGATTTCTGGTGTTCACTACTTGGTAGGTGGTATTAAAATCTTAAAGAGGGTTTTCTCTGGTCCAGTTTTTCTAACTGAATCTGTTGCTCCTTTTTTAACCATAAGCACCCAGCAGACTGCTCTGACGATTCTGACGGCGTTTCTTACAAATCCAGGATCATCCTGCAGGGTAATAATCAGCTTTAACTAGTAGCGTCAACACAACTTACAAATAAAGAAACTGTGCACAAGCCAAGTTCTGTATCGGTGCTGGATATTTAATTTGATGAAGCTGGCTCAAACAGAACACTTGCACCGTTTTTAAAGATTTCTAATCATTTAGCCACCGGAAGGTTTTTAAACGTTTCCAAAACTTCATTTAGTTCCTGTTTATAAAATCTTTTTTTTTTCTTGAAATTAAAGGCAATCAGGTTACGTCTGCTCCTTGATGTGCTCAGATAAAAAACAAAAAACAAAGCAACTCTCATTTTAAATATGCTTGAGCATCATTTCCTTCTACAAAGGTTAAACAAAATAAAAATCCTGAAACAGCCAGAAAACGACAGTTTTATCATCAGGTATTGCTGCATTACAAAACGGTTCCACCACCTACTGGTCCTGTGAGGTATTACAATCACTGAGCAGCTAGTTTCCTTCCCCTGGGATCACTGATGGGGAGTTTCCAGAAAGTCTCTCCTTTTTTTTTTTTTTTTACCTGATCTATAAACATTGTAATGACAGTCTAGACGACGTGGCGCGATAACAACAAAGCGATTCCTGTGCATGCTGAATCGAGAGCCCATCTGACTGGTCGGTTTTCTGCCGTTATCCAGGCTAACCCGCCAGTGAAAGCGAAGCCGAGCCTACCGGGTGTGATGCTTTTGACCACTAACATTGCATGCATACGTTTTTGGAAATGTCCTAATATTTGAACAGTGACTGAATATAAAAAGAATAGCTACAGGGATGGACAAGACGTTGGCCCCAAGCTGTCTCCATCCTACGAGGCATGTGTGTTTTGAATTTTAGCGTCTTGTTTAGTTTGACTAAATATGCAGTGTCTGTGTTCGTACAACGAAACGCTGCATGCATGCGAGGGTTGCCAAGTTTGCCCATCTTTAAGTAACTCAATACCAGACAAAGTTCCTTTGTGTTTTCCATCTCAAAATTCCACACTTTGGGTTTGCAAGTCTTGTAAGTCTAAATAAGTCCAGTTTTCTATGAGTTTGGGACTTTTGTAAACCCAGAATTTTACCATCTAGAAGAGTCATTTCTCATTATCCTCGAGATGACAAAATGTATAGCTATTTTCTTTTAGAGCAATTTCTAACCAATTTTATATTAAAGTATTCATCGTCTGACTAGATTACAATGAGCTTTTTTTTTTTTGGTGTTACCATAAGCCGCATTTCCATCAAAGTCTTTTTATCTCGTGCGTATTTTGAAGTATCTTTTTAAAAAAAAGGTTGACGGAAACAGCCAAACTCAAGAAAACTTCCTCAATTTTGCAACAAAATATTTTTTTTCTTTTTCTCGCCTGACGTGGTGTTTTTTATTTTGTGAGGTAAAAAGGGAGATGGACACACATTTGTTTAATCCTATTTATTTACAGCCACGCGTAACGTCAATATCTGACAAAATAACTCTTGACGTGACCAGATAGATTTGCTTCAAACCAGTAGGTGGAAACAGGCCTAATTTGCATTTCCATTTTTGTCGAGATTTTAAAATTTTGCATCAGAATTGGATATAAACAGTAATTAACTATTTCTAGATTAAAATATATTATTTTGAGCTGATTGGTTGAGAATTTTTCCTTGCTGGTCAATCCATTACGGTTATAATCCAATAGGTGTCCTGGCAGCAACACCGAAGGACTGGACGTTGATGAACCCAATAATTACCCATTTATGTGCAGTATTAATTTTGTTATCCCAAGTATAAGATGAGATCATTCAAAGACAGCCTCAACTTCAACGCATCTTTCAAGCAAAGGTCAATCTGAAAACTGCTTCACTTTGGAGCAAGTTGTTGAGTTCGTGGAAGTCGGGTCATGTGGGGAAAAATTTGGAAATCCAAATAGCTTGAAGGGAAAACCCAAAACGAGTATGTCAACATGAATGCTGTCATCCTGCCTACCTCCCAATAAAAATCACTTCTCTGAATAAATAAAGCTGCTTCTACCTGCAGGTTTTTCGTTAAACACGTCTCTACTTAGCTGCTCTCGTGTCTCGGCTCTTTGTTACTGAAATAAGAGAAGGATGGGAATACCTCATGTCAGTGTTTCTCCTAAAAAAAGCTTTTCTGTCTTATGTTCTGTAATTCTAACGACATAATCGTTTCATCAACATTTCTTGTATATTTTTTTTTTGAAGTTGCCTCCGTTACTGATCTTTGTCTGAAGACGACTCTCTGTTTTGAACACTGTAGATCGAGGGCTGTGCAATGTTTCTGTCGGAGCAGCCGTGTGGGGGAAAATGTCTCGGACTCCAGTTAGCGTTTAGAAGTTTTGTTGACTGTTGTATGGGAATGCAGAAAATATGAATGTGAAGTGGTTTAATAAAGTCTCGATATGCTACTGAAAAACTCATTTGGGCTCTATATTTTATTTTTACCTCCACTAATAAAATGTCTTTCATATTAAAACCACAAGTGGAAGGAAAGCGGTTAATGGTTTTCAAAAATAATGTTACGAATGCATTCAAAACACTTGGATTTGCTGTAAACAGGACTTCTCGCCAGCCCTCTTGAAACAATGACGTTCTCGCCGCTTGTATACCAAGACATAAACTCACCGGCTATTAAACCATAATGAGTCAGAGGAACAACCAAACTGCCCGTATTAGGTCTGGAGGAGAGGCTAAGGCTAACAAGCCAAGACGAACGACCCTTATAGAGAGAACACAAAAACAAAAAAAAATCCTGTTTATAGTTTCCTGGAAGCCATGTTGGAGGACAACTTTGTATTTTCTGAGCTGTACTTATCATTTACACATGCACAAACAGCTGTTAAATACATAAAATTATGACTAGAAATTATTTTAAGCCATTTTTACATCGCGCCAGTTTGATGTGATGAAGTTTACCCGAAATTGCCTGAACCGTAAACAACCATCCTCCACTGCGGAGAGAAGTGCCAAACCAAACGAGACGGATGTTAATATTTATTCAATATTTGGAGGCGTGGCCAATGCAGTCTTCACTTCCTGCATGTGGTGCATACCTATCAAGTCTCCCGTTTTGGCTGGGAAACTACCGTTTTTTTACCCCCCCTTCCAGCCAGGCTCCCGTATTAGTATTTTCCTGTAAAAATACCGTATCAAGTCATCATCATCACAATATTGATGACAGCCCTGATATGGATTGAACTCATCGTCTTCTAAGATTAAAACCTGAACCTGTTAAAGGTTTGAATGCATCTGCTGCTCAAAAATCCAGGCTACCGCTTGAAATTCTCTCCTGTACTTCAGGTTTATTTTATTCAAGTTTAAGAAAAACTTCTCGTCACAAATAAAAGAGTAAAACGTCAGGTAGACAAAGCTGCTTCTGAACACGCTGTTGACTGAACGTCAAAGTGTGACCTATTTAGCTGTCATACTTCAAAGATAAACACCCGGATGTGAGTGAATCTATTCAACAATTACACTATTCATGAAAAATTTCCCACTTTCAGTTAGTGTTTCAGGTCACCTATGTTTTATCTAAGTTTTATATGTCTTTATGTTGGCGTGTATCAGCTTCTGCGTCATGTCGTTTCCTTACTTTCCCTGTCTGTCTGAAATTCTCCAGCAGGGGGCGACGTCCTTTTTGTCCTTTTGTTCCATGGCACAGTTGGTTTGCTGTCTATAGTGTCCAAAGTAAACATATGCCTGCGGACAACTTCTGCTGTCGGCTGAAGGAAGCCGTAGAGAGTCTTTAATGCTCTCACGTCCTCCAAAGCATCATGGGCCTTGTAGTTTATCCCCAGCAGCTCCCTGACAAGGTTTTCCTGGCCAAAGCTCTGCATGCCACGGTCCCTCAGCAGCTGCCGCGCCAGAGGAAGGGTGTCCACGCAACCCGAAACCGAACCCTCAAACTGCTCTCTCAGGTCCAGCTCGTCGAGAGCCCGAGCCAGCACGGGGCAGTCGAAGTTTCGGATGTTATGGCCGACGACGAGGGGTCGACCGAGCATTTGAAGGAAAGCAATGAAGGAGACCACGACCTCTCTGAGGGAGTTGGTGAAGACGAGGCGACGATCTAGGTAGAGTCTCTGTCCGCGGACCTTAAAGCCCGTGACTCTGGCCGCTCCTCGCTCAATGCGACAGCGGGGGACGACGTACAGGTTGAGCGAGTGGCCACCGCTTACTGCAGCCAGTTGGATGATCTCGCAGTGTTGACCTGGACATTAGAAACCAGGCAGAGGTCAGGGCATGGCATCATTTGCTCTGGATTAGAAAGCTGCGATTCCATTAACCAGAAAACTGCGCCAATTAAAATTATGGAAATACATTTGCTTCATGGAGACATGGCAATATCGTAAAGACTCACGTTTTTTGATAAAGTTTTTGCGCTAGAATGAGGTTGTTTAGTTTTTTTTGTCCATATAAAAACAATGCTATACTGAAACTTTTCGCATCACAAGAGTCACGTGATCAACAATCGGATGTTGGTACTGGCGAAAACGACAAAAACAATGGCTAACGGAAGTAGTAGGAGGATGATGATGTGCTTTGTGCTCTTACTGTGACACAGTTCATACAAAGCCGTGCGTAATTCAAACATGTTGAATCCATAGATCTTCTGTAAAAATTGCAGACTATAATTTCCCCAAAACGGCACATAGATGGGGCTTATCGCGCCATCGCCTGAATGAGACACCAACGTCTCCGCTTATGGCCGATAGATGATGAGCGCTAAAGCACCACAGCTGAATTCTGGATATATTTCATGTAACCGTTTCCATCCATTGCTGCCCAATTTCTTCATTACTTATCGCAACAAGGTTAGGGGAATGAGAAAGCCTTCACCGTTGAAGGACGGAAGTGCTCTGGCATTCTTGCCCTTTGGTGGCCCGTACAAAACAAAAATAAATGGACAGATAGGATAAATAAAATGTATTTAATTTAGATTAGACACCCTCTTTGTTTTTTTTCCCCCTTACGTCCAACTAATTTGTGTTCGTAGCTCATTGCTCTCGTCTTTTTCTTTGCTTTATTTGTCATTTCCTTAGCTTTGCTAGCGACGTTTCGACATTTGCTTTGGCTTCTTCAGGCTTTTGTGCTTTTCTGTAAAAGTTTAGTTTAAGGGTTAAAACACAAAACTTCATAAATGTAAGAAGCCATTTGAAAGGAAGCTGAGCTTTTTAGGCCTTCAGGACCTGTCAGCTAATTCAAGCGACAAGGGAGCTTGTCTTCATATTTCGTAAAACACTGCATATATACATTTACTAAAAAGCAAAACTTACTTTTTACACTGCCTTTCTAAAATATCATTTTAATTGTCTTCATTTGAGCAAAACTAAATGAGTTTAATTCATAAAGTTAAGTTGCTTGCTTACGAGCACAGACTTGGCGAATGAAGCTGATTCTGACAGCAGTAAATGTTAAAAATCAGCAGATTAATTCTTCCTAACACATCCAGGTCCTTGAGAATGAGATCTAGATCTCAACGGGTTTACCTGGTGAAATAAAGGAAAAAAATAAAATAAAATAATAATAATAAAAAACATCCAAAACCCTGCAGGCGACTGAAAGAGTCACACAAGTTCACAGCTAGTTTTCATACTTCATAAATTTTCTCATCTGTTTGGTCATTTTTAAACGATTAAAGGAGAACCAGGAAGTCTGAGCTTGTCTCTTAGTAACACTTTGTGTGACGCTACCGCTACGGGTTGTGTGCATACAACTTAATCTTTACCATTTAATCCATTATTATAATAAGTTGTCGTACCCAGGCCTGTAGTCTCCAGGTCGAAGAAAACTAGCGGAAGTTGCTTGAAGTTTTCCTCTTCGTCTGTTTCTGGTTGCATCACGCGGCGACCAAAGTAGAGCCATTCATTACTAAATATAAACCTGACCGCCGCTCCGAGATTTAGCTGCTGAAAATGGTTGAATTACTGTAGTCGGGAAACGTACTTCTAACAGCGACAGACTACATTTCCCCATCCGTGTTTTTTTTTTTTTTTCTTTTAAATTTCGCACACGGAAACGGAAAAAATGTCAAAATAAAGCCCTTGTTATTATACTTCCGGCACAGGTTATAACTTCCTGTGCCGGAAATCAAAAGCATTTTTACGTTTGCCTTAGGGTATTGTTGGTGTATTAAAATACTTAGTTTTTTTTGTTTTTTTTTTACTACAAAGCAGTAAAATATGAATGAAAATAACAATGATAAAAAAAGTTTAAACGTCTTCAGCATATATCAATGTGACATATCCTGTATAATATAAGTGAAAATAAATTAATAAGACATCTTCAATAACCCGTACACAATTTAACCCCTGCTTTGACGTTTATTTCAAGCAAAATATGAATAATAAAAAAAGAATTTCAAAACTTTTTCAGAACATTTCATCCTGTGTAGTGAAACCTTTCTGTTTATATATGTACGCCATTAGACGCATGATTTGTCACTCTTTTAGGTAAAACATGAATAGACTAAAAACAATCAGTTCAAAACTAGCATCTTGTGTAAGATAAATAAAAATAAAGAAATAAACCTAGTCCCCTGCACATACGCCTTTAAACTCATTCTTTGTTGATTCACATTTATTGACTTCATGTAAAAAAAAAAACTGTTGTGAATTTATTATGCTGCTCTTGACCTTCCTGATTTTCCTGTTATCAGAAAGAATAATTAGAATGATAACATCAACATATTTGCAAACGTAAAAAGTACACTCAAGTAAGAGTAGCAATACTTCAACATATCTGTACTCAAGTAAAAGAAGAAAAAAAAAAGAAATTCTGGAAGGAAGAGTAAAATGTGTGTATAAAACATGAGATTAACTGAGCAACATCTTATTTAATACTTAAAAATGATGTCATCACACAGACAAAAATAACCAGACCAAAAGTTAAAGACACATAAAATAAGATAACTACACATAATAATAATAATAATAATAATAATAATAATAATAATAATAATAATAATAATAATAATAATAATAATAATAACAACTTTCCAAATATTTTTTTAAATATAAAACTGATCAAACTACAAAAACCCAATTCGCATGAAGTTGGGAGATTGTGCAAAACAAGTGAAAACAGAATACAAAGATCTGCAAACATGTTTCAACCTCTACTCAATTGAATACACTACAAAGACAAGATATTTAATAGTCAAATGGTCATATTTTGCACTTCATAACAGTGATATTTGATACCACTGGTTTTCTTTCCGATCCAAAACTTAGTCAAATTCAAGCTGGTATCGGCGATACCGATATTTTGTCTTAATTTGTCTGCAGTTCACATAACGGCGCTGCTCTAGAGGGAGCACAAAAATTATGTGGGGAATTTTTTTCTGGTTGGTACTTTTTGTACTTAACAGCTGTTTGTGCATGTATGAAATGATCAATAACAGAGGAACGGCACTGATTAGGCGCCTCTCCGCTCCCACAAAGGTCGCTCGGGCACGCGCCCCATCGAGAACGCGCTGAGGCGCTTTTTTTTTTTTTTTTTTTTTTTTTTTTTTTTTATGGGGGTAGGGGACAGGTGGTGCGGGAGAAAAAAACAACGAGGGAAAAAAGGAAATTGGTGCGACCCCGGCTGAACAACTTCAGAAGAGGTGAAAACAAGCAGGGGCGAATCTAGAGGGGTGGCAGTTGCCACCCTAACTGAGAGTTTTTCCACCCCAGCTGGCGACTATGAATTCAAAAAATAGTTATAGCACATCGGACATTAAGAGTATGAATCTCTTTTTTTCCGGCAACATTGAATGCGACACAATGCAACCTGACACTTACTCCTAAGTAGTGGCAAGAGCGAGAGAAGCTGCTGCCTTGACGTATATCAATTCAGCAGCATCGATTGATCCATCCATCCATTTTCTAACACTCTCGTCCCTAATGGGGTCAGTAGGGCTGCTGGTGCCTATCTCCAGCTAATATTTTGGGTGTACCCCGCCTCTTGCCCTCTCTATCCCTTGCCTTTGATAGCCATAGATAACAAGGTTCAAGGGTTTCACATTCAACAGGACAGGAAAAAGTTTTAATATAAAGAAAATATTGAGAAAGTGACCAGTGAGTCAACTATGCTAGCCTAACTGTTGCTAGCTTGCTATTGACTTTGGCAACCGTTAACGTGCTGCGCATTTCGGTGTGTTTTGGTTCCATTAGCGCTAAAATAAGACGACCCACACACCAACTCATTAAGTAGAGCAGGTTGTTGTAAAACATTTAGACTTAGAATCAGATTTAACAGATTTCATAGGAAATAAATGAATAATTAGTAAATACAGATTACAAGAGTGACTTGGTATATATTTAGAATTTCTTGATATGCACTTTTTTAACTAACAGAGTTTTAGGCCCTGTTTACACGACAACAATTTCTGGTGAAAATGGGAGAGTTTTGTTGTATTTGTAGCGTACATTTACATGAAACCATTCATTCATTGCGGATCCAGACCGGGCGTTCATGCAGAGCGTCGATGGCGGTGAAGAGCGACAAATTATTTTTGCTATGTTACATTTTAAATGACAACTTGATTTGGTACGTTTTTAGGCGAGAATATAAGTGTGCAAGTCTCAAATATCTGCTCGGTTCATCAATGCGTCATCAACAAGCCTGACAACTTAATGTGACGGACTCAATGTTCTGTTTTGGTGTTTTTGCGTACTTTTTTGGGTAGGAAATGTTTGTTTTTTTGTGTTGATTCCCCTGATAGGCTTGAACGTAATCTCTGCTCTATCTGTTCGTTGAATTGTCTGTCGGTTGCCATGGGAACAGGTCTGCCTGTAAGGTAATGCCGAGTCACATAGCGATAAAAAGCAGAATAGAAGTGGTTTTTACTGGTTTTGTTCTTCACCTGTTTATCAGCGTTATTGTACCTTTATTGCGGCGCACTATAGCCGCTGCAATTCCTAAAAGGTTAATGTAGTATATTGATTTAGTTTTCCATCTATGTTTACTTGTTTATTACCCCAGACCACTAGAGGGAGTGGTGAGTTTAGATTCAGGACAGAAGCAGTGTAGAAGAGACTGCAGACATGTTGAGTTGTAAGCTGGTTCAAGAGAATAAAACGTTGTGCACCACAATAACTAAGAGTGGCCCTGCTTCTTCAGAGTGACGTTATCACAGTTAAAAAAACTGAACTAATTTCCTCCGTTGTTCGTAGAACGTGGTGGTATTTATAACAGTCATCAAACTGTCTCCCTACTCTCATCGGGTGGAATGACCGCTGCAGTGACAGACATTATTTTATGGCTGTGTTTTTTGTAAAAAAAAAAAAAAAAAAAACGTGATCCATAGAGCAATAGTTCATACATAGAGCACTCCAAAGTTTTACTCCAATCAGAGTAGTATACATTACACTCGTTTCATTACGAAGGGCCGGGTCTACTACGTCTTTCGAAGGACGCGGCCACTCTTCTCTTGACACTCCTGCCAAGTCTTTTGTTCCGTAATTGCTTGGTTACTAAACATAAAATTACTGAGAATCCAACAAAAATGCATGAATACGTCCTCATGGTACCAGGTTCTTTTTTCTACATCATGCTGTAGTGATGTTTTTGAAAGGATTACGATTTATATAATTTACCACAAATGTTTAGGGTTGTCTGATGTGTTTCCACGACATTTAGGTTGTATAATTGAATGTACTAAGGTGTCTGCTTTAGTTTTCCAGGTCACGCATGCAGTGTTTTTTTCATTATAAATATATTGTTGTCAAAAGATGTTCAGATAGGACGTTCGTTGCAACCCTAAAAAGAAACGTGATTCTTTTCCCCTCCGTTGTTAATCTTCCTCCCCGAAATATTGCAGCCACTTGTGTTTAAAACAGGTGTCTGTCATAAATTCATAGAGCTTCTCCCCCCCATTTCTCAGCTGGACTATTAAAAATAATGCGCAGTATGCTATGGTTGCCGCTAAAGGATACTGTTTGCACAAATTAATAATCGTAAATCCTTCAGTCACGGCACATTTTCTAAATTATGTGCCGTATTAATGTGTGAAAGTAATCAAATGGATAATAAAGCAGGTCAATTTTTAGGCGATCAGTCAAAAAAAAGTAATATATGACAATAATGTTGCTGATCATTTTAAAACATACAGCATTACCCATGCATTTTTAACATTTGATATTACTGATATCCAAAAAATATCTGTTTTAATCTGTAGACCCATTTCGTCATCTAGACCGGACAGACGGATGGTTAATTCTCTTCAGCATGATGAGAAGCTTGACATGAAAATGACAATTACATAACAAAAAGAGGAATTTTAACTGACGTGTGTACACTTTTGAAGTCTGCTGTATGGAAATAATCTCCAACACACTTGTATTTAAAAGTTTTGTTCCAGTCTTTTTTTTTTTAAGTACAATGCTGCCACCTAGAGGAAACAACTGGAAAATGAGCTAATCGAACAGACGACTGCCACAGAAAACCTCAAATCTGAAATAATAGTTTTCATAATGTCAGTATTTAATCTAAAAGAAAATCCCAAAATCCATGATACATACAAAGTATGTAAGACCTTACATGTTTTTTTTTTTGTTTGTTTTTTTAATTACAATGTCGCATAAGAGATATACGAAGCATATAAAATATTTTCATTTTCTTTTACAAGACAACCAGAAGACAAGTTTCTTTGTAAAATCCCTGTATGATTTCTATGATTTGGTGTAAATAAGAGGTTTTCGGAATGTACAGAAAGTTAAGTTTTAATGGTTCGTACAAATAAACTGAGCCATACTTCTCACAGAAACAGCAAAGTACACAGCTACAGGACTAAATAAATTAAACAGGTCTCATTCTTTTCTATTCTCTGATTACAAAAAAAAATAAATTTAACCGTCATGTAATTTCATTGTGTATAAATATTTCCATTGATTTAGAGGTGCATGAGGACATAAAAGAAACCACATTTATCCTCACTCAGAACTTTTTGGTTTCTGTTGATATATCGGTTCATTTTCAGGGTACGTTATTAGACTTTTTCCTTTAGTAAAAGTACTCTTTATCTACATTAAAAACACTTGTCGAGACCTTGGACTTAACAGGTTTCCACACCTTATACAGCTCCTGCAGCATCTTGGCGTCCTCCTCTGCATTATGAGCATCGTAGGACTTTCCCAGAAAGTTCCTGACTAAAGACACCTGTGAATAGCCTTTAATGCGCGGGAAGAGTCTCTTGCTAAGCAAGAAGGTGTCCAGGAAGCCAGACACCAGCTCCTGGAACTGAGGGTACAGGTCATATTTCTTCATCACTCTGGTGAGCACAGGCGCATCAAAACGCATCACACTGTGGGCCGCCAGCAGTATGGGGCGTCGGAAGGAGCGCAGGAAGCCGATGAAGGAGGTCAGAAGCTCAGCGATTGGGACGGTTTCCACGGGAGACCCGTGGCGAAACAGGCGACCGGACTGTACTGTGAAGCCTGTGACCTGTTTGGCACTCTCGGTCAGGTTTTGATGAGGGACAGTGTATTTATTGAAGACCCTCTCCTCACAGACAGCGGCCAGTTGGATGATGTCACACTGTGAAGTATCTGAACGAAGACAAAAATAAAAGTAGGTTAAAGCAAAACTTGCACACCTTGTTATCTCCAAATAAAATAGCAATGTTTTATCATAAAATAGCAATGGTCAGATGAGTCCGCAGTGTATGGGGAAAACTTTATCATCTGAATACAAAAGAATAACACAATGTCCATAGTTTTCTTGGTAAAAAAAAAAAAAATTGCTTCACATTTCACCATCTGACTTGGTCGTTCACATAGAAGTAATAAAAACATGGATTGTATGGAGGACCAATCCTGCCACAAATTAGATTATATATAACTTCATAAATAAACTCCTGGCCCAAAAAATATTTGAATAAATAAATTTATAATTTAATGAATAAATTGCACAAATTTATATTTCAATTTAAAAATTTTTCTGTTCATGTTACGATTCTGTGTTTTAATGTTTCTATTTTTTTATTTTGACAGATGTGAATTTATTGATGTATTATTTTCCCATCCTATTTATTACATTCTTCACAAATATATTTTTAAAGAAAAACTGTTTTTAAAAATATATCTATTTTTAAAAAACGAAGACCAAGGAGATTGATTATTTTTTATCATTTTTTTTACAGGCATTTTCTTCCCTAATGAAACTGTAAAGACAGAGAGGGCGGGACAGACAGAAAA
Organism: Girardinus metallicus; assembly: GCA_903067095.1. Classification (NCBI taxonomy): domain Eukaryota; kingdom Metazoa; phylum Chordata; class Actinopteri; order Cyprinodontiformes; family Poeciliidae; genus Girardinus; species Girardinus metallicus. Next base: position 42,943 of record CAEGAE010059643.1, read on the forward strand.
CGACCTTTGGAGGCTTTTCTCCTATTGGCCAAGGCCTAGACTCTAGAAATATGTAGCCTTTATGGTTTTGACAAGTACACCTTAGCAAAATGCTAACTTCTGTCACATTATTGCTACGAAATTTAGGATCGTTCTGGTATTTGTTGTAGATATCCAGGTAAACTGGTATCATTTACTGTATCATCATGTTGACTATTTAATAGAATATTCCAGTTTGCTGGAGATCTAAGTTTGAGAATTCATGATAATGTGCGTCCCTTCAAAATAAAATGTTTCAGAAATGGGCTTTCAAGGGACATTGAAAGAAAAAAACTTGTGCAGCAGGTACTTTCTGATGCACATCACATATATTTGGTATGGACAAGAATAGTATCATGTACGCATCTGATAGTATCCCACACAAAATACTTTATGGTTCGCACCAGAAAGTTTTTTTTTCCTTCAATGTCCCTTTAGGGGCTCCGTAGTTCGTCACCACTGTTTACATCTCGCCAGGTGCTAACGACAACGAAGCATCGAAGGAGCTGTATAACACCTTTAGCTCACTGCAGATGAAACACCCGGAGGCAATTTACGTGGTTGTGGGGGACTTTAACCACGTGGAACTGACGGACACTCTGCCCAGTTTTTACCAGCATGCCACCTTTCCCACAAGCGGAGACAACACTGTGGACTGTGTGTACACTGACATTCACGGTGCGTACAGAGCTCTTCTTCGCCCCCATCTTTGCCTCTCCGACTACATCTCCATCCTGCTTGCGCCAGCATATAGTCCACCGATGAGACGGATAAGGCCAACGAAGAAGACAGTCACTGTGTGGCCCAGAGATGCAGCCTCTGTGCTCCATGACTGTCTTCAGTGCACAGACTGGCAGGTCTTCAGAGAGGCAGCTACCTATGAGGGAGAGGTGGACCTGGAGGAATACACCTCCTCTGTTCTTGGCTTCATCTCCAAGTGTGCTGATGATGTCACTACCAACAGGACAGTAACCTGTTACCCAAACCAGAAACCCTGGCTGAATGTTGAGGTGAGAGCTCTGCTGAAAGCCAGGGACGCTGCATTCAGAAGCGAAGCATCAGCACTCCCAGAAGCGAGGAAAGAACTGGCTGCAGGCATTGTGAGGGCCAAAGCCGCACACGGCCAGAAAATTCAAGATCACCTAACCAGTAACGACTCCTGGCGGATGTGGAAGGGCATCAAGTACATCGCTGACTACAGGGGTACACAGTGTCAAAGGGACCCCTCACTGCCAGATGCACTTAATAAGTACAACACCCATTTTGAGGATCCTAACACCTCCCTCAGCACCAGACTAATACCACCACCTGGTGACAGTGTAACCACAACAGATGTGAAGAAGTCCCTCCAGGAAATCAACCCTCGTAAGGCTGCAGGCCCCGACAACATCCCAGGCCGGGTACTGAGGGATTGTGTACATCAGCTGTCTGAGGTGTTGGCTGACATCTTCAACACCTCACTGTCACTCATCTGTGCCCACCTGCTTAAAGACTGCCACTATTGTCCCTGTCCCCAAGTGCTCAAAGGGGACAAGCCTGAATGACTACTGAACTATAGCCTTAACATCAGTAGTCATGAAGTGCTTTCAGAGGCTGGTCATGAATCACATCAAGGACTCCATCGACGTCACTTGGACCCCCATCATTACGCCTACAGGAAGAACCGCTCCACTGCTGACTCAATTTCATCTGTGATCCACACAGCCCTCACCCACCTGGAGAGCAAGACCTTTTACATCTGTGCTTTTTCTGGATTTCTCCTCAGCCTTCAAAACCATTATCCCACAGCCCCTGGTGCAGAAGCACTCCTCTCTTGGACTGAGTTCCACACTGGGGAACTGGATTCTGGACTTCCTGACCAGCAGACCTCAGACAGAGAGGATCCACAACACCGTCTCCTCCTCCATCACCCTCAGCACTGGCTCACCGCAGGGCTGCGTGTTGAGCCCCCTCTTCTTCGCTCTGCTGACATATGACTGCTTGGCAAGACACCCCAGCTGTCATATTGTGAAGTTTGCCAACGACACAGCAGTAGTGGGACACATCATGAACAGTGATGAGTCCAAATACAGAGAGGAGGTGGAAAACCTGGTGCAGTGGTGCAGAGAAAATAAACTCTGTCAATCTGAAGAAAACCAAGGAGATGGTGGTGGATTTCAGAAGGGACAAGGATCCTCTTCAGCCCCTGTACATCAGAGGAGCAGCTGTGGAGGTGTTCTCCAGCCACAGGTACCTGGATGTGCACATATCCAGTGACCTCACCTGGAATACCAACACCTCCTGTCTGGTCAGGAAGGCCCACCAGTGTCTCTACTTCCTCAGAAAGCTGCGGAGTGCTGGACTTGGGAGCTCAGTCCTGAAGAGCTTCTGTCACTGTGCGGTGAAGAGCGTTCTCTGCACCTGATTCACTGTGTGGCACAGCAGCTGCACTGCTGCTGAGAGAACGGCTCTGCAGAAAGTGGTCAAGGCTGCACAGAAGACTGTGGGGAGCAGCGTTCCCTCCACCTCGGACCTCTACACAGCACGATGCATGAAGGACTCCACCCATTGTGCACACAGACTGTTCCAGCCGCTTCCCTCAGGAAGGAGTCTGAGGAGCATCCAGAGCAAGACCACCAGGCTGAGGAACAGTTTCTTCCCTTCAGCCATCAGACTCCTGAACTCGGGCTGCACCAAATACAGTTTGGTGCAGCCCATAGATTATATACACAGATACACATAACATATATACCTTAATCTGGGACCTGATTCCAAATTTCACACCACAAACCAGCAAGGGGGTATGATAATAAAAATCCTTGAATCCTTACTTCATTTGTTGAACTGTCCACCAAATAAATAGTTTATTTACCAAGTTATTTATGCACCTGTATCTATTCATATTTATGGCCGGATTGGTCCTCCATATAAAATGTGGAACAACTACATATTCTATCAGTGACGGTGTGATTTCACACGCTATCAGTGAGTGATATCACACACACTGATAGCGTGTAAACAGCATTGATTTTTATTGCACTGGGTCTCATGAGAAATGTGAAGATGTAAAAATAAATATTGACTCTGGACTCCATTTTTTAAATTTTATATATAGTTTCATTTTAACTCGAACAATAAGAAGCGCAAATCTCTGATAATTATCCACGGGTGTCTGCCAAACCAAACAAAACCCGTGATTACCGGCGTGATCAGACAGGATGCCATATGAGAGTTGTGGTCTGGTGTTGCGCAACTGCTGTACAGATTCAGGTAATGTGACGAGGACCATGTGACGAAGGCAATGGGGAAGTGGCAGAGAAGGACTCTGTGGAATGTCAAACAAATGCACCAAAACCAAGAGATGACCTATTGCACTTCACTTTGATGCATATTTGACATTTTGTTACCCTATGGTACTCTGGGTAGTGACAGAATCAGGGTGAGGGATAGTATTACACTAGATGACAGATTTGTCAGCTAAGAGAGGTTGTTGTGGTTTCCTCTGTGTTCCTTAATTAGCTGGGGAATATTCAGGAAAGGTGACATCTAAAAGTTTCAGGTCCTGTCAAAATGTCGGGATGGTTTTGACACACAGCGTCATTTTTCTCTGCCAGCACACACAAAAGCAAAATCTGCTTCTGCTTTCAGCCTTGGTGTTGCTTAAGGGCTAAATTTCTCTCTCAGTGTGTGTCATTACATCAAAAATAAAATAAACACGTGAATCTGGTGACTCCAACTGAATTAGCCTGATTTACGACTAGTCTGAGGTGGAATATTCTAGATAAGCAGCCATTTTAGGACGCCCTTTAGACTCTGTATGTAAAGCTGGTCACTTTGTTTATGATTAGCATATGTTGTTCACTTCCCAAAGTACTTGTGTATGTGCAGTGTGAGTCACCACTATGTGGCATAAGGGTGAGTCACTGTATGAGGACAAAGTCTCTCTATCCTGTATTGAACAGGATATGTCTAAAGGAGGTTTTGGTTTGAGAACTGTCTGTGAAGATTTGCCTGGTTGCCATCTGACACCCAGGTTCACGAGACTCAAAGAACAGGCGATTACTCTTGGTCTAATGTGGATTATCTTCTCATTACTCGACCTTTATGTGCCAAACTGAGAGGATAAGTAGCATCTTTGATGATGCTCAGGTTACTCTTCGTAGAGTCATGCTCTCGCTCCACCCTGCTCTGACTAATAAACCAAACTTCATTTCTCCATTCCTCTCTCTGGTGGAGACCGAGGTCCGAGAGGGAGGGAAACAGAAACCTAGATGTTCCCTGATCTTCACCTTATCAGAGATTCCACCTGACTGGCACGGCTCACGCTGGACTCATAAAGCAATCGGCATGTTTACACCACCTCACTGGAACACAATAAAGAGGCCTCGGCTTCTTCCCACCTGAGCTAGGAGCAAACATTTTTACTTTGTCTTCAAGGAAAAGTGCTCTTAAGTGGTGTGCAAGTTATAAATTCAGGAGAAATCAATGGAATACAATCGCTCAAATAAGTGAATTTCAAAGAAATGAGCGAGGAAAGGTTTCAAAAAGTCACGTCTTTAAACCGGAGAAATTATCTGTAGTACCATAATATGGCATTGTAGTAAGACCAGAATGGAAATGGAAAGAAAAAAAAAACATTTTTAATAATAATAAATTAAAAACTGGAACTAAACTTGTTTAGTGTATTCAGATATTTTTGCTTTAATCTATGTATGAAAATAATAATAAAAAATCAATAAATATATGGAATAGATAGGGTGGGGATCCAATGACACAGGTTAGTGTCATGACCCTCAGAGTTCACTAACCAACAAAAATACTAATGGTAAAAGCATCTTTATACTCAATATGCACGAGATTAAAAAAACAACATTTTGTGTCCATAAATGGCATTTTGTCTGTTTTTATTCCCATTTATACCAACTAGCAAATAGCTTTGTACATATACTTAAATTTAGTTAAATCCACATGAATCTAGTTTCTATTTTAAATAAGCACATCATATTATTGTATAATACATTTTTCTTCAGAAAATAGTTTTAATATATTTTTTTAATTCACACCAAACCAAAACCAATAATTTCCCAATGACAAAAAATAAATAAATAAATATTTATCACATATTTTAATTTGTACTGAAAGACTGATTTGTGACGAGTATTATTTTAAACTATTACCTAATCCAGTGGCCTCCACGTCAATGAAAACGATGATTTTGTCTTCCATCTAGAATAAAATCAATTAAACCGTCATTTAAAGAAACAGCTACATTAAAAACAGGTTGGAAAAACTTGAATCCATTAAACTTTACCAGATGGACCTCCAGTAACTAGAACATGAGTAAATAAATCTCACCTTACAGGTATGTCCGGCTGTTCGTCAGCTGA
>CAEGAE010059656.1:0-19636 GCA_903067095.1 Girardinus metallicus
TATATATATATATATATATATAAAATCCTAAAGTGCGGTCTTGTTTAAAAAAAATGCTGTTAGTTACGAATAATAAGAGACAGTGTCAAATTTCCTGTTATACTCCAAACGACTGGCAGAAATACAAACGACTGGCCATGATGTTGAAGAAAGCTTATGTTAATTTATGCATGCTGGGAGGATTTTACTTTAATTCTTCCCTGGGCAAACTGACCAAGGTTAGTCTCAAGTGTCTGTGCCAAGTGTTTGAAAGCTTGCCAGAACTTTGAGTGACCCACTGGTTCTGCAGAGGTGACTGCAGTGTGATTTATGCAATTCTATAAACCAGTGTTCTCTAACGCAACCTCCGGAGCGTTGGAAAAGTATTCCAGCCCTTTGAGCTGTTTCTAATTTTTTTTTTCCCCCCTCATTGGTAGTCATGTCACAGCCACAAGCTTGAATGCATTTTTACCCAAGTTTCCTGGGATAAAGCTACTGTTTAGGACTGTTAGCTGCATGTGGAGCGCGTCTCTACATGCTTTTATACCTGCAGGCCAAATTATTGACCAACTTTTCTTTGCCAAATCTCAATTTCAATTGGATCCAGTTGTAAACATCCAATGCCTCAATAAGAAAAAATAATAATTATTATAATAAAAAAAAAAAAAAAATCCACCATTAGTGATGCAATTCTAAAATATATGTATATGTATATAGTATCACAAGTTCAGTCAAACTAGTCTGGACAGTGTTTGTGATCACCAGTTTTCCAGCATTGTGAAAAATTTAGAATTGGACTTTGACTGGGCCAGTCTGATTCTTAAATCCGCTGTCATTCAAACTCATTCAATTATAGCTCCGGCTGTATGTTTAGAGTCGTTAATCCTGCTTGAGAGCGGGGTCTAAGGAGGAGCGATATCTCCCCAGCATGATGCTGCCACCACCGTGTTCATGCTGCTGCACAGAGCCGGTTTTGGCTAACACACTCTCTGTGTCCCCTGCACAGGCTTGTGGTAAACTCCAAACAAGGCGACTTGTGACTTCCGCTTCATAACTTAGAATTTTTTATGTTTTTTTTTTTTTTTTTTAAGAAATATCTACTTCAGAAAATCTGTTGTAATTTTTACAGAACCCCCATCTTCTAACTGTTTTTAGGTTTTCAAATAAGGAAAAACATAAAACTTTAACAGAAAATTTTGTTTAAGTTTGGATAGGTTTCTTTCTTTTGAAATTAATAGATAACGAAAAAGCAAAAATGGAAAAACAATAGTTTCCAACTTAATGACAAAAAATACCCCCATCTAAAACATGGGAGTGCTTAGATACAGTTATGCTGGTATTTTTCAGTGCAACCCTTCATGAAAAGTCTATTTGTTCCATAAAAAAACTGCATGTGTTATTAAATTTATGTTTAAAGCATTAGTGTATTCTTTATCACATTAAGGATGAGTTTTAAAGCGCCGGTGCGTTCCAAAGAGCCGCAGGTTGCAGACGGCTGCTCTAAATAACACACAAATACACTTTATTTACTTCTTAGTGACCCTCTGAAGGCAATTAGATACAGTGAATTTTATTTGGACGCGTCGGGATAAAGAGGCTCAACGCAGATGCGTCCCAAAGTTTTCAGATTTTTACAGAAACGAAGCCAAAAACCATGAAATATTTTGTTCCACTTCACAGCGTTTCATACATAAAGTCCCAGTAAACTATTTAGAACCTTCTGTTTGTAATGTGAAATATGCATCTGATTATAAACCTTTATCGCAAATCTGATATTTTTATTTCTAATAATGGCACACTGTTTTCACTTATAGTCTTGAACAGTTTATTATTATTATTATTATTACTGTTGTTATGTTTACTCTGGTATTTTATCTGTTGTTTTTACTCTTTTAAGAACATTTTTTGTGTGAATCTTTACACCTGACGTTGCTGTTACACCTGAATTTTCCCTTTAACATAAACAATGAAGTCTGATTCTATTCTATTCCATTTTAATACTTTCGTGCCTGTTTTGCTTTTTAAGCTAACAGTTAGACGCCCACTAAGACAGGGAGGTGTTTGATTTCAAATTAGCATGCCTTATCTTATCTGTTTCATCTATTAATAATCCTTTGGTCGATTATCAGTGTGGAGAGGATAAATATAGCGGCGTGTGCTGTTGGTAACGGTTTAGAACGCCTCGCGTTGTGTCTGCAGACCCCAGGATGGAGGCGTGCGAGGTGGAGCCGCGCTACACCATTGAGCAGATCGACCTCCTGCAGCGCCTGCGCCTCTCCGGCATGACCAAGCCCCAGATCCTCCACGCCCTGGAGTCCCTGGAGAGGCTGGACCCGGAGCACCGCCCGCCGCCGCCGCCACGCTGCGACTCCCACCCGGCCCCGCCCAGCAACGCCGCGCCCACCGCCGCCGCGCCCGCCCCGTCCTCCTCGTCCTCCTCGTCGTCGTCCTCGCTCTCCCTGGCCTCGGCCACCACCCAGACCTCGGGCCTCGAGGGCGCGGCGCTGTCGCCCAGCAACAGCTACGAGGCTTCGCCGCCGCCCCTGTACCCCCCCAGCGTGGTGGTGCAGCGGGCGTTCAGCTACGACATGATGGGCGAGGAGGAGTGGGACCTGGAGGAGAAGGTGGAGGAGTACATGAGGTGAGAGGACGACAGGTCGCCGCAGGCTCATTATCCACAAGCCGTAGCCGAGTTAATTCAGGTCAGGCGTTTAGGGACGGCTGGGAAAAGCCAATCCTCAGCGAGGAAAGTTAGTCACCCACTGGGTAATTGATTTTTTTTTTTTTCTGTTAACTTGATGAGTTTTTTATCTTTTTTTTTTTTTTTTTGCAGAAGAGACAGCAACCTGGTGAAAGAGGAGATCAAGACGTTCCTGAACAACCGGCGGATCTCTCAGGCCATCGTAGGCCAGGTCACAGGTACTCCTCCTTCATCCACATTGAAACGATTAATCGTGTTAATCGCAATCAATCGATTATTGAAGTATTCTCCAAGTAATTTAGTCGTTGATTAATCGTTAACTGGAGCATACAAAAAAGACCTGCTGGGACAAAAACAGCACTGTAGGAAACAACTGTACAAAATGTAAATATGCTTTTATCTGTACATATGTTTTTGGCATCATTTTAGCTTCAGGCGATCCAAATTCACTAAAGGAATACTATGCTATTACATTTTAGGTAATGCAATGGTTATGTTCTTTTTTTTAAATAAGGAATTGGATTATTTGTTTTCTTTTGCATCTTTTTAATACAAAAGAAATATAACATAAGAAAGGTTAAAGAGGTGAATGAAAAATTTACAGGATGTGTCGTGTTTTTTATCTGATTAATCAATCAGTCGTCAGAATAACTAATTACTAAAATATTCGTTAGTTGCAACAGCAACATTAATATCAATGAGGCCAAAACGACTATAAAATACATTCACATTTAGCTTTTCAGATAAAAAAACCACCTTTGTCTGTAAATTGTGTTTCACCCCCAACTCCTCGTTGGCATTATTTTAGCTTCACTCAGTTCAAATCCAGTAAAGGAATACTATGTTATTGCATTTTAGGCAATATAATATTTATGTTCTTGTTTAAAAAAGGAATAAATTATTTGGTTTCTCTTGCAGCAAAAAATGTATAGAAAAAAAATTTATTTGCAATTTTTATTTTTTTTTTAGATGTAAAGTATACATTTACAATATTACAATTAAGTCTTGGTGAAATATTCTCTAAAATTTTAAACATTACATAAAAAAATAATGTATATGAAAATAGATTTTCTGAGATTATTATTGATGTATTTCTAATATTGTCTTAAGAAAGGTTTAAGAGGTGAACAAAGAATCTGCAGAATGTGTGTTTTTTTTTTTTATAAGATTAATTAGTTGTCAGAATAATCAGATGCTCTCCTACTCTAAACACGTTTTTAAGCTATGACACATGTTTTCGACTGGATTCTGACTTTGACTGGGCCACTTTGACCTAAACCAGTCTATTTCAGCTCCAGATGTTTTGGATCCACCTCAGTTTTTTGCAGCCGCTTTGATTTTCTTGCACTGTACAGTGCTGCGAAACAGAAATCCTTATAGATTTCTTCTCATTTTTTGCTTTTATCTCGCACTTAGATGTTTCAGATAATCAAACTTATGCCAATTTTGGTTAAAGATAACTCACATAAACATGAAACGCAGTTTTCAAACACTTATTTTATTCATTTATGGGAAAAAGCTATCCTGTATCTCCAGCCATCTTCTCACCAACTGATGATGGTAGGTTTTAATACGACCCTTACCCAGTAACTCCATGATCTTCCCCCCCCCCCAAAAAAAATTGCTATAACTTCATCATTTTCAAATACATGAGTATTGTTCATATTCATAAATATCAGAAAACATTATTACAATTCACATGATTTGGGCTTACGACTCTTATAAAAAGTACAATGTCTGCAAAACAATCAAACAGAGGAACAAATATCAACTCTTGAAATAACTCATTTAGTGATGTAACAGGATGACACCAAAGTTTTTTTTTTCAGACTTTTGAAAACCAAACTGACAATTTGACTTTTTCTTTTCTGTTTTTTTTTTTTTAGAACCAGTTCTAGGACCGGTACTGGTGTCGCGCTGGAACTGCTTTGGGTGGAAGCCTCTTATTTTAATGGCAATGAAAAGGGGTTAGGGTGTTTTGTTTGGCAGTCAGGACCAAAAACCATTTAAGCTGCAACTGGCATATCAGAGGAACCGCTCAATATCTCCAGTCGGAGCTAGTTTTATGTTTTCTAGCAGGTCTCTAACTTATGGCAGAGTCTCATGAACTCTCCTCCACCTTCTTTATTCTGACCAACATGATGAAATCTGAATAAGAAAAAAAAAGCTAATAAATTCAAGGTTGGTGATGCAAATAACAAAGAACAATTTGACCCTTCGCCTCCTGTCACCAAACGTTCTGTCGAGTCTGTCCTTCTGCTGTCATTGTGCCTAAATTATAGCGAGGTACAATTAGATAAAGCCTGTTTGCAGACTGATCGAGCAACGACGTTTCTCTCCTTGTCCTTCAGTTGTTAGCATGTGGAACTTAAGGCTTTCCATAGATAAGATTTGTCCTACTTATTCATAGTGTTTAGAGGTATTCGTACCACTTAAACTCTTTCACATCTTTTCATGTTTTCGTATTTAATCGGGCTGATAAACCAACAGAAATCAGTGCTTGATTGTGAAGTCAAAGGATAAAAGGTCCATTGTTTGACTTTTATCCTTTAAGGGCTCAACACACGTCAAAGGATAAAAGTCACTTCCGACATCGCTTCCTCTCTAATCATATGTTTGTGCTGTAAAATGGCACTTAGGCTTGAAAACGCGTAATACTGGCCCTTTAAATCTGACCATGAACCTAAATATGTGGCTTTAGATTAACGAGTGGCCCACTTAATTTGAGATTCTGTGGCAAGACTTGCAAAAGATTGAGGAAGTTTGAAGTGTTGCTGTATGTCCCATATTCATAATTCCTCTTAAGTGTAGTTTGGTAGGATATTAGTTAACACTCAATAGAATAGAAAAAACATCCAGAAAGAAAGCTGGCAGACGAAGTGAGAAAACATTCCCGTGATGTCTGACTGAGTTTTAGCTTTGATAATGCTAAGACTCAACAACCTCCCAGTTTTTTTTCTTTTTACAGTCTATTAATACGAACCCTAATAATAGATGTGAGAATGCAGAAGACGAGTCTTGTTTGTGTCGTTGTGGCGTATTAAAACGGAGCGCCGCGCGCCTCACGAGGCCACACACATCCTTTAATAAAACACCGGCGTCGACGCGCCCTCATTAAATTAACAGGGAGGCCGTTGATCTGCGCGCAGATGTAATAAAAACGGACAAAGGAAATGATTTGTTGAAACGATTCGCTTGACCTTCGCTGCGCAGGCATCAGCCAGAGCTACATCTCCCAGTGGCTGCTGCAGCAAGGCCTGGAGATGAGCGACTCCAAGCGCAGAGCCTTCTACCGCTGGTACCTGCTGGAGAGGAACAACCCAGGTGAGGAGACGGAAAACCACACGGGAGCTCTATCAATGCCAGCCGCAGACCAACTAGCAAACCTGAGGTTAATGGGGGTAAATTAAACGGGTGATGATACTGATTGTGTTTTTCGTGAGTTTTGACCCACCGCCTGCTCACCTTTCCTCCCACCCCAAAACCCCTACCTACATCGCTCCCTCTCCTCATCCCTCCTGCATGGCTATTCCTTTCTGCTAACGCCCAAACCGCTCCTCAAGGGCTGCGAGGTCAAGGAAGGACTCAGGACACATCTATGGTTTCAGAGGGAAGACAAAATGATAAAGGTAGTGCCGTCACAGGAGATTCTAATCGATAAACCCCACTCCACCCCCTCTGGTTAGGAAGTGAAGGTGGTTTTGTCTGCGCCGGCTACAGTAACAGCTTGAATCGGTTCTGACCTCTTCGTGTCCTACAAAGCAGCTACTTAAACACACACACACAGAAAAAGAAAAAATCTGCATTCAGGATGCTCCCGGCTCTTCTTTGTGTTGGGTTTAACAGCATGTTACCACGGTAAACCATGTGACTGTTTTTATTTGAGTACTGAAAAGTAGAAACAAGTTGTCTGACACAGCATCTGTTGTCAGACTTCATGTTACTGCTTTTTTTTTTTTTTTTTTTTTTTTTTTTGTTTACCACCCAAGCAAAGCTTTGCTTCAGCTCCTCCACTGTTCCCAGCCCTGATCTTGGAGGTACTCCGGTGCTGGTTTTCATCCCTACATGGCTAACGGTCTGTAGCAGGAATACTAACAAGAATGAATCCGCCGCGTTTCCTAGCCGAATATGGCTGCTGTCCTTTTGCTTCTCACATAAACTCCTTTTGACCTGCCCGTCATTAAGAAAAACCCTCCAAACTTCAGATCGAAGAGTATTTCTTTTAGATAAATTGACCCTTTGCAACTACGTCACGTTGAGGCGCCACGTCTCTAAGAGAGGGATGGGAGGATTGCGCAAACGGCTGCCATTGTTTTTGCCGTTACGGCTTCTGCTTGTCCAAGTCGAGATAATTTGTCTGTGCAAAGAGTCAATACAGAAACTCTTACGGCAGGTCTACAGGAGTGTGCCAAAGAAAACATCCACCGTCTGGTGTGTAACCCAACCCCGCGGCCTGCCTCAATGACTTATTGGTTTTGTCCCAATGAAGGCCTGAGGTGGAGTGAAAGCCAGCACAGCGTGAGTCCCATGGCCAGGGCCAGGGCAGGGGACAGAGATGGGACGGTAGCAGGGGCGAGCGGCAGCCTCCCCAACATCTTCCCCAACCCCAACACCAACCTGATGCCCAACCACAACCCGTCCTGGAGCAGGCAGAGAGAGCTGCTGGTGCACCTGCTGCCGTGGTACACAGCGGCCGCCGCCGCAGCGGCCGCCGCCCAGCCAGGTAACCGCGGCCTCGGCGGCGAGCTGCGGAGGACGCCTTCGTCTCCTTGACAGCTGTAGTCCTGAAAAGTACCGTCGTTGTTTGTGACAGGAAATGGCTAAAACGGGGCTCATATGCTTCTGACTCTTATCTTTTTACGAGTATACTGCGGGTATAGAGTTGTTGGGAATACATTTTTTTTTTTTAACTGCTTCTGAGTTTTAGGATCTTTGTTTCTGTGATATACAAAAATTCAGTAGAGAGGCTTTCGTAAATTTCAAATAGGGCTGGGCAGTATGGCCTGAGAAGAAAATCTCAGATTTTTGTCGTATTCGAACTGATTCGACAAAATTAGAAATCGAAATCGAAAATGCAGCCTGGAATTTCCCAAACTTCGAGTAGAAGTGGAGCATTTCCACATTCCAGTTTTTGTCTGTGATTTTTGTCACGTAAAAACGTATGGGATGTCAGAAGATCTAGCGAGGTGAAACTTTATTAACGTGAAGCCAATGGACATGCCCTTGATTTAAAGTTAATGTTTCACTTCTGCCCTTTGGGAGAATGATTAAAACCTGGTCGAAACCTGACTTTACCCAGCAGGTCTCTTACATTTTGCACGGATCAATTTGACCCTATCTTCCTCAGGTGCAACCTTGTCGATGCGCTCTTTGGTGAAGGAGGAACCCGACTGGAGAACGGGTATCATTGCCAGCGACAGAGCGGGGATCGTAGGCGGTCCTCTGAGGCTGCGCAGAGGAAGCAGGTTCACCTGGAGGAAGGAGTGCCAGTCCATCATGGAGAGGTGAGCGTCTTTTAAAGACAACAGCTTATTTTAATACAGACCTGTCCGCATTCGCATTTGGGAAAAATTTACATTCTGTAAGTAGAATGAGAACTTTTGAACCCACTTCTTTTTTTGCTTGGTTTTCGTTATAACTTGGTTCCAGTGTGCGCGTTAGGGATTGAACGGCCATTCTCCCCGTGGTTTTTGAAAATCGACCCTGTGTCAGTTTGGGTTTTTCAAACTCCTTCTTCTATTTTGCAAAATTTCCTTTCTGTCTTTTCTTCGTCTCGCGTATTATTCTACCCTTCTTTATGTGTCCCTCTGTTCTTTCATTCCTTCCTTCCTACATTCAATTCTTCCCTGTTTTGTTCCTTCCTTTCTGTCTTTCTAGCCCAAATCTTTCCTTGGTTACTTCCATTCTTCTGTCCTCTGTTCCTTGTGTCCTGTCTTCCATACTTCCTATCTCAGATCATTCTAAGTTCTATCTTTCTTCTATTCTTCCTTCCTGTCTCAAATTTTTCCGTGTTTCCTTCCTTCTACTCTGCTTTCCTTGTTGCCAGTCTTCCTCCACATCTCAGATCCTTCCTCCATCCCTTGTTCAAGCCTCTTCTGTTCTTTTTCTTTGTTTCTTTTTCCAACTCCCTCATTGTTTCCCTTCTTTTTTCTTGTTATTCATCCCTTACTTAGTTCCTTTCTTCCTTACACGCTTTCATGTTTCCTTCTCTCTCTTTGCAATCTCAGATTCCATCTTGAAGCTCTAACCTTTGAATACTGGCCCAAGAGCCGTTTGTGGCCCTTGAACTCATTTTGTTTGACCCCTGAGCACAGGGCAAGAATGGTAAAGAATCTGGCGAACAAACTACGAAACAATAATTACCCAAATAACTTGGAAATCGCCTGATTTTCTCCTAGTAAGTCAACAGACCAAAGTACGGGTGGGCATCTATCGTATAGTTTATCATTTATTACGAAAAATTTCTTCTCACAATGAGAATTTAGATTTGTTGTTGTCTCGTTAAATTTCCGTCACTGATGGTAAATAAAAAAACAAAACTGACCATATAGTTGGAAATGTTATTTTGTATTTTCCACAAATATCAGTAAATTCAAAAATATGACATGATTCAGGGTGTGAGTGCAGCGCGGTGATACAAATCAAACTGTTTCTTTAAGTAGCGTCCTGAGGAAGTTTATTTCAAATGGGAATGTTTGTCCAGAACAATATTTCAGTTTAAATGCCGACTCATGCAGTCACAGCATACCTAGAAAAAAGTATTTTTTTTTTTTATCATCATAATCTTTATTGTTACCATAGCAGTGCCACTAAACATTGCGATAAAATTTGAAGTTCATGGCGCCCAACCCTGGTCCAAAGTTTGGATCTTTAATGATGTACAGATTTCATAAAAATTTTGTTTTTTGTTGAGGTGAAACTAAAATAAAAATGAAAAATAATAATGATCAATATATACAGACTTTTGTATTTTTAATTTAATTGAATTTGCCAGTTTTGGACATCACTGTGATCTCACAAAATTATAATAAGTCGCCTGAAATGAAACCTTGTGATAATAATAAGTCGAGCTAGAGCAAAGTTTATACCTTATCTTAAGCCAGAATTGTGTTTCTAAGTTTTATATCGTAAAGTTAATGCGTCTAAAACCAAAAGTATACTTGAGGTATTTATTAGTAATAATAATTAATAAATAATAATATCACCACAAAGTCAAACATTGTTCCCTCTATGTTCACTTCTGCATGTCGTTGCCCTCTGGAAAGCAGCTCCTTCCCTTCATCCCTTTCCCATTACACATCCATTCACCCTGCTTCGCCCCACACACACACACACACACCCACACACACGCACAGATGCTGACAGAAAGGAGCAAAGCACCCGCTATGTTCAATTGATTTCTCTATTACATCGGCCGCTGTAAGTGTAGTGCAGTCTGGGCTCTCTCAGTAATAAGAGCAACACAGACAAGTCTCAGCAGCCGGCAGAGGCTCCAGATTACGCAACTCTGCTGCAGTGCTGCTCCTTACGAGCTGGTTTAGACCCAAGGACGGCACAGCAGAGGTGAAGACGATGTGTGTGTGAGGGAGGATGTAGAGGAACTGATCCCTGTGTGTTTTGTAACGTGAGATAATGATTTAGCCCGTGCAGCGACAGAAAAAGGAGAACGACTTCAGAGAGAAAGGAACACTTTGAGTTTTAATGTTCAGCTTTTTTATAAAAAACAGAAACGTGATTTGTTTTAAAAGTTATCCAGCTGGTGAGTAAGTAGCCTTCCTTATGTTCACACTGCGGAGGAAGTAGACTGAAAAAGTGACGCGGCACAAACAGGCAGAAATGGTGTCGTATCTGCAATGTGCAGAACGATTGTGAAGTATTTCTGGAAGCACTGTGACGCTCTCTTACAGCTTCTTCCTGGAGAATCAGTATCCAGACGAGGCGAAGCGGGAGGAGATCGCCAGCGCCTGTAATTCTGTCATCCAGAAACCAGGTTGGAAGGCCGTCATTTTTCACCCAGATTATTTTCTCATTTAGATTTTTTTTTTTCCCCGTCTTTATCCGACAGGCCGGGAGATCCAGACACCTCCAGCCTTATTATTGAGCTACTGAGAATAAACGCAAACATTGCTTTGATTAGATTTTCTTCTCTCTTATCTACGGAGACTTTTGCTTCCTCTTATTGGATAGAAAATGCACTTCCTCCTCATAACTTTGGTCTGTAATTGCTTTAATCTCATGAAGGGATTCAGGTACTTTTCCAAGCATCGTTTTGTGATAACTTGCTTATCACGACACAAAATTCACTTGGTCTTTACCAGATTGTTTATAGTGCAGTAGATAATAAAATCTTTCATATGCAGGTACAAGAACCTAACTTGGTACAGATGTTGCCAGGGGATTTTCTTTTGGTTTTTTTTGGAAAGAAACTGTTAGCCACAGAAAAAAATTCAAGATGACCACCGTGGTCGTGAAGGAAAATGTATTGTTGCACTAGACATGCCGATATTTATCATGGACCAATACTTTTCGTGTCAAATCATACATAATTGGATCCATAGAAATTATATTTAATGATGCTTTCTTGATATCTTTTTAAAGATGGCCACCATGGCTGTTATTGATAAATAACTTTTGCACTAAAATCCCCAATTAGATGAGCGTGTTTGGTGTTAAATCAGTTGTAGCTCTGCTAATGCTAAATTGCTAAACAGAAACAATTTTGCAGAAGCTAATGCTAAATCGCCAAACGCGTAAAAATCTGCCGAACCTAATGCTAATCACAAAAAGATTAGCAGAAGCTTACCCTTGTTTGCTTTACACAAACAATTAGTGGAATCTAATGCTAAACTGCTAAACATAAAAAATTAGCAGACGCTAAGACGCTAAACACAAAAAATTATCCGAAGCTAACATTAAAAATCATTTAAATGCGTTTAAACTATTAAAAGCATTTAATAGTTTAAACGTGAAACTCGCAAACATCCTCAGATTCTGATTTTGCTACATGTTAGTTGCATGAATAAGAGAACCAAAGTCAAAAACTAATGATGTGACATAAAGTTTATCCAAGTCACGAAAACGAGGAACGTTTTATGGTAAGAAGTGTTTTAGCTGACGGCCATCTTGAACAGTGAGTCATGATCCTGAGATTCAAGTGGCAAATGAGAAATATGAAAACCATGCGACCTGACGGGTGAGCATGCTCATTTTTAAGCTTGTATCCACAGCTGACACCTCAGACTCATAATTTAGGAAATAAGGTTAAAAACAAAAACTTGTGTGAGAAATGGAAACCTATGGCCTTCCTTTAGTCATGTAAATAATGAGATGAAATATTTTGTTTGGATGGATTTTTTTTTTTTATGATATGCATTTAAATTGAAATAATTTTACAACCTCTAAAAGGCTTGATCATTTTACTATGTCCTGATTTCTAAATAACCCAAGAGCTAAAAGGGTGTGTTTGACAGGGGAAGGTTAGTGTCGACCACTAGATGGCACTTCATCCCAAAAAACAAAACAACCTTTCAGTCGTATTTTCCATAAATACAGATTTTTTCTTTATCTTTTCTTCCTTTGGTGTCTCTTTGTGCTTTTGGATTATTAGCAAAACTCAGCTTAATGACTGCAGACTTGGAGGAACGAATATTAGACCTCCTGGTTTTTTTTTTTTTTTTTTTTACAACGTTTAATGAGTTTCTTTATTATTATAAAAAGTTAATTTTGCCATTAAATAGAATAAAACTGATCCTACTTCAGTACTGTATGAACAGATCCAGTGTGTTACTCATCCCTGTCCTGCTTCAGGCTGTAAACTGTCAGAGTTTGAGCGGGTGACGGCGTTGAAGGTGTACAACTGGTTCGCCAACCGTCGGAAGGAGATGAAGAGAAGAGCAAACATAGGTAAGAGGGGCAGACCTGACGAGAGCCGGCCGACAGTTCACACACACACATGCATATATAAAAGGCTTTTTCCACCAACCTTTCCAGTTCCCGAATGTGTTTTCAAATCGTTGTCATGTGTTT
Source organism: Girardinus metallicus (assembly GCA_903067095.1). Lineage (NCBI taxonomy): Eukaryota > Metazoa > Chordata > Actinopteri > Cyprinodontiformes > Poeciliidae > Girardinus > Girardinus metallicus. Next base: position 12,707 of record CAEGAE010059656.1, read on the forward strand.
CCACAGAAAATAACGAGGTTCCTCATCACAAACTGTGGTTCAACTCAGACACATCTCTCTGTGATGTGCATTAAGAGTGAACACTGTACTGATTGAACAACAGGAGTACAATTGAAAGGTCTAAGGATTGTTAAATTAGCAAAAACAAAAAAAAGCTGGTCTTTTTTGTGGATGAACCACCTTTCAAGAAACTGAAGTTGACTTCCGTTTGTGGCTCTTGATTAGAGTTTAGATGGGGCCTAAAAAAATCAAAATTTCAGGTCGAGCTATAGATCTAAACTCTACATTCTATCATGGAAACGGTGACAATTCAACCTTGTTTTTCCTAAACTAAGTGTCTAAAACTTGCTCAAGCTTAAAAACTACATTACTTAAACTCTTAAATATGGAGTTTTACAAGCAAAGTCTTTCAAACTTTTGGGGGGGATTTATGGAATCTGAACTTACAATAGAAAGCCGACTTCAACTTCCTCTCTGTTTTTATTCACCTTGTTGCTTGTTGTAATCCATGAAAACCATTGAACCCGACGTCTTGCTACTACGCTCTCCTACCGCGTTGTGTAATGCCCGCTCTTTTCAACGCATGCTGGGATCCACAAACTGGTGGAACCGGCGTCGGCTCTCAACAAGGCACCGAAGTTTGAAGGCAACAGAACCAGTTCAAAAACAAGCGTTCCTTCAGTGGAAACGGGTCACGAGTGGTCACTCTCTGCTCCGTCCTGTTTTGTCTCACCCAGAAGCCGCCATCTTGGAAAGCCATGGGATCGAGGTGCCAAGTCCGAGCTGCCACTCAAACGGCGAAGAGGGAGAGCTGCAAGAGTTTGTAGATCAGGTGAATCATCGGTTCTCAGAGCAGGTACATGAACGAACGCGGAGCCTCTTGGTGTACAGTGTGTACAAACACAATCACCAGCGTAGCCTTTTGCCTACACTGTCATCCAAAACTATTGATTTCCTCTCTACATTTTTACAGCCACAGACTTGTTCTTTATTTGGGTTAGTCTCTAGTCAGATTCAATACATCTTTTTCAGTGATTTCAGAAAATGAAGCTCTTACATTTTGTAGATTCATCACACATATTGAAATATTTTAAGTTTTTTTTTTCTTGTACCTTTGATGCTCATGGCTCGCAGATAAATCAGCTAAAACATTCAGTGTCTCAGAAAAATTAAATACTAACTTCAATTTAACAATCGATTTTAAAAATGTATGTTATAAATAGAAATGCCCCATTCTGGAAACATATTCGATCGTTTCTTTGATTCAGTACTTGTAGCTTTTTACAAGTACAGCACCTGAAAATCTGTTCGACTTGAAAGTGGATTGGAGTTTCCCCTTCAGTAGACCAATGACCCTGACCGTACATCTAGAGTTAAGATATATGTTTTCCAATGGGCTAGTCAAAGTCCAGAGCTAAATTAGGTTGTAAATAGTTTTAATGTAAGGTTTCCTCCTGCTTCCACATGTCAGTTATGTTGGCTATTTGAGTTTGTCATGTAAAATTGGCCAAAAAGATCCACTGAAGTTTTTATTTGACACATAAAATGTGAGAAAGTTGATTCCTGTTGTGTTGTCTGATGTTGTGTGTAAATCTTTAGAACTACACCTGAGCTCCCTCATATGTTAACACTGTTGGACCTCAGGAGTTCCTGCTCTGCCTTTTGTGTTAGCAATGAACTGCTCTGTGGGAGTCTATGTGCAGCAGCAGCAGCAGCAGCAGAACGAGCTAACAGCACAAACACACTCTGGAATTCTTAAAGCCGCCGCTTTGATGGCTTTAACAAGCCATCAAACTTTCTGAGCTGCTGTGTAAGCAGAACGGCCATCTCATTACCCCTCTGCCTCTCACAGGAGGACGCCACTTCCCAGAAAATCGTTGACCAACAAGATGGCTCCTTGCTGATCACCGGGGAGGCTGCGGCGGCGGCGGCCCCGCTGAGCCCCAGCCCTCAGGGGGCGGAACAGAAGGACGAGGATTCAAAAAGGGAGTCTGTGGACGAGGAGTGACTAAACCTAGCCAGACTTTCAATCGTCATGTCTGAATATTATTCAGTCTGAAACAGAACGGTAAAATGCCTCCTGCTCCACCCGCGGGTGGAACCTTCTGGACCAATGGAAGGATGGGGGTGGGGGTTGGTTGAAGCCCTCGGATGTGCCTCAGGTGAGGAGGCCACTACATTTATCAACAGTAATCCTGCTTATAATAATGGCAATATACAGTCTATGTATAGGTATATAAGGTCTATGGTATATAAATCAATATATAGTGCATTCCAAGATGGTATCAAAATGCCTAAACCCTGTGAGGGGAGCATTATGTAAAGGACGCCTCACCATTTGAACATAAGCTGTTTTTCCTGTTTTTCTTTTGCTACATGTTTGGTTTACTCCAGCGTGCGGCTGCTGAGTGGAACAAGCTGAGCCTGCAGGTCAGGTTTTGATTGGCTGTTGTAGAGAGTGCGGCTTCTGTCTTTTTACGAAACAGAAAAGACAAAAAAAAAGACAAAAAAAAACGCCGTCTTGTTGTTGCTGGGATATCTTTGCCTGGTTTATAAAGCGATTGACAGGTTTTAATCAATCAGCACGTGTTGTTGACACTAAATGTGTGCAACCCGGAGGGATAACTGGCGTCTCAGGTAATCCCATAGTGACAAATTGCGCCACCTTTCCTTTTATTCTGTGTATTTTTTTTTTTTTTTTTCAAAATTGTGTTTAAGGAAAATGGTGTTACTTATACTTTTTGATTCCATAGTGTTCCGGACTACAGATGCTCCGAGAAGTCAACTGCTGACTCTAATCAGACAATTTTCAACGATCAGCCCAAAACAACCACCACTACATGTAAACAATAACAGGTAGAGCGTACAGCCACACTCTTCTGTGTGGATGTTGTTACTGTGGAAAGAACACTTAATTATTTTCGGTGTTAGTCATAAAGTTAGTATTTCCTATGAAACATTGAGACATATCTGCATATTAATCAGGCCACATGAGAGAGTAAGACTTTGAGCAGATAACAGGAAGGCTGAATATACTGGTATACACCAAAACTAAAAAAAAAAAAAAAAAAACACCTGGGAGTCCTGCTGTCTTGTCTCCTAAGTCAGCGTTACAGAAATTCAACCTTTAGACGTTTGACCAAAACAACTTAGTTACATTGTTAGGGACATAGGCGACACAAGCAATAATGACCCAAATATTGAGCTGAATAGAGACTATTCACACAGTAACAGAATACATAGGTCTGCAATTTAATGGGTTTCAAAGCCGGTTTGAAATTGGCCACAGAATCCTGATGGGTGCATCTCTAGGCCTTACACACCTACAATGGAATATTTTTTTTTTGTTTTTTGTTTTTTTTGTTAAACTCATTGGTGCTGTTTCATCTCATGTCGGAGTCTAGCCAAAGAGGCTAGCTTGGTTACACAATAATGTAATCGTTCTTATTTTGATGTATCTATATATGTACCTCGTTTCAGAAACGCTAAAACTCGCTTGTTGCGTTTCCAAGGAAGGCTTCAGGCACCTTTTCCTCTCTTACTGGGATAAGCTAAAGCTCCTAAGCTCCTGTACGTTTTGTGCAAAGCTGCACTTCAAAGTGAACCTCACTCTAACTAATCCCTCAAAAACCTCACAGGGGGTGTGTATTCTTTTAGTTGTACTGTCATACCCAAGGCTGCAGGAGTCGAATCTAATTGTTCATGTAATGAACAACCAATACTTTATTGTCAAAGGAAGCCACCATTGTTGCCTCCTAATGCCAAAGCTATGCCAGATAGAGCTGATCTACGGATGCCCAGAGCAGAGAGTAGGTTTATTTGCTCCGTTCAACACTAGCCACCTCAAGCTTACCTCAGAATGACTGTCTTTAGGAGTGATTTCCTGACTAACAGCAGCCGGCGAATGGGACTGTTTCTCTTCGGAACGGTGTTGTGTGTCATGTAGCATTTTCGGCATTGGGCTTTGTCCTGTGTTCTCAGTGTCCAGTCACCTCCTTAGACAGTTCTGCTGTCCAACTTTGGGCAGGAATCCCCCAAAGCTGCAGCGGTTTCTTATTACTGCGCTCCTCTGCATAAGCTTTTATCTAACGAGGGAAGATGATAATAAAAGTGTACACAATCTTTGTCGAGTTTCTCTTGATCATTCTTGTGGAATTTAAGGTGAAGAAGCTTGACGTCCAGTCGCTGTATGATTCAGGTAAGGAATTACAATCTATAAATGTCAGATCCTACAAAATCTTTCTACAAAATACAAGTGTTTTACTGTCGACCTACCATCCAGAAACCACATGCTGCATTCTTGCTCGTTCTGCTTTTCAATGATGTACGGTTATATAATTGCACATCTGTTTCCAGCCAGTGTAAACGTTGAGTTGGGGGCGGGGGAGGCCTGGCCAGCAGCAGCTTATATGGGTTTAAAGTGACAAGAGGCCATAAAACAGCTCAAAATCGGCAGAACTGACCAGACTAACATTTCATTATTTAAGAATGATTTTGTGTAAAAAAATAAAAATTGTAATGAATTGTTCAACTTTAGTATTAAACTTTCAAGCAAACAAGACAAACATGCTGCTCAGTGTGTCCAGTGGTCATGAATGTCACCTGATGTGTCGTGGATCAGGTCTGTAGAACCTTCCTGCTGCCGTTTTTGTAGCCCCAGCAGCCTGCCTGGCGGTCGGCCCAGTGGGCCCAGCCCACGGGCCCAGCCCTAAACTTTGACATGAGCTTTATGCTAATATCATAAAACTTGATTTATACCCTTCACAATTGTATGCCTATCATGCGTTCATCATCACTTTGCATTGTAATGGCACAAGCGAGTTCATCATCATCTGCTTGCAGACTGAGTCAGCATTGTGGACTGTTGCCTTTAGATGATAAAGACGGCTAGGTGGGCATTTCGGTGCAAGATGAAAATCAAAGACAATGCTGAGATACTGCAGGTGTAACGTCTTTTGAGGGTATCAGGAGAAAATTCGAGTCGTGCCACGTGTCCTGGGTGGAGTAAAACAGTGAAGCGTTCTCACAGTCTGTTAATGTGCTCCTCAGACTGCTTCTTTTGGTGATATTTTATATCTACTTAGATTTATTTGATCTTAAAACTTTATCTGAAACATTTAAGTGTGATGTTATGATTTAAAATATTTTTAACGATTTTGTTTCATTCAGAACACATGGTGTTGTAGCAGAATGTTTAAAAAAAAAGTCACATAATTAAGTGTTTCAAACTTTTTAGTGATGGAAAAATGCCCAATTGTGTAGACCTAATGAAACTTTTATGATGCACTTCCTTTAACTGCCATTCCTGCTACAAACCACAAGAGGGAGACATTGTCTGCTGTTGATTCGTGAGGTCTTGAACGAGATACCTTTAAAAGTCCTGTGGTGTTTGTCTAAAACAAATTAAAAGCAAAAAATAATACTCTGCATGCTATGCTGACAGATGACGTGGAAGGAATAATTATTTTTAGTAACTTGAAGCAGAGTCATTAAATAATCCAAAGGGTTTTTCAGAATAAATGTCACTCTGATGTATTTGCAAGTAAAATTTTTTGCAGGTTCTCCTGGGGTTTTTCCCTCTGTTTTCTGGCGTTTCCTGAGTAATCGGCTCGCATCAGGCTCACGGCCATCTGGTACCCGGAGCGGACTGAGGAGCCTCTGCATCTATGTGCAGTTCACTTGGAGAAAACCGGTGAGAAACTTTCTCTGCATTGTTCCTTTCTTCGTTTCATTAAGCTAATTAGTGCGATAAAATGGTTTAAAACCGCCTGCCACACAGACCAGATTCATAACGACACAAATCAAAAACCACTAAAAAGCTGCATTAAGATGACTGTTACAACAGTCATCTTAATGGGGTCTTTGTAAATTTCCACAAAAAATATGGAAATTTAAGTTTCTAGAAAAAAAAAAACAAGGAAATTTTCAAGTTTGAAAACCCAAATAATTGGCTAGAAAAAAAATTGAAATTTTGGGAATAATCTCAGAAATTTTCCAGTAAAAAAAGGTGGAAATTTGAGTTTTGAAAGTTGTAAATTTGCTAGAGAAATCTCAGAAGACTTGGAGAACTGTGAAGATTTCTGCAATTTGAGTAAAACATGACAAAGTTCTCTTTTTTTATATATATAGAAAATTTCTGAGATTAATCTCAAAATTTGAGTTTTCTGGCAGAAATTCACTCCTTTTCTTCTTTTTTTTTTTAATCTACAATTGAACTAGCGCACCATCGTAGATCTACACTAGGATTTCATACATAGCTGTTCACAGTCCAGTTTTCCATCCTTCTACAGTTTGTGCCTCTGTCTGTCCCTCCCTGCCCCCAAGAAAAATGAAAAAAAAAAAATAAAAATCTAGACACGCCCCTGCCACTAGTGCAGACAGTGATGAGAGCCGCTCCGTCCTTCACACACCCACACAAACCAGGTATCCAGCGGTGTGTTTCGGCAGCGTCAGGCTTTAACACCCTCATTGCTCTTCTATCAGAAGCGCTTTTCATCCTCGTCTTTTTTAGCAGCCACTTGCAAAACAAAATTCATGACCTGCCACCATATTTTTGTTGTTGTTTTTTTTTTGTTTTTTTTTTTGCTGACTGCACACACAGCATCCTCTGGCTCCCCCCCCCCCCTCCCACCATCCACCCAGCTATTTTAGCTGCCTCACAAAACACTTGATGACACAAGTGTTTTGTGCGGCGCAGACGCTTCCAGAAAGGCGTTGATTGTGGGCATTTTGTGTCGAGCCTCCGACCTGTTCCTCAAGAGAAAAAAAAAACAAAAACAAGACAGAAAAGCAGAACCGAGGTGTTTACTTCTTTCCTCTCGGCAAGCCGTTAAATGCCCCCCCCCCCCCCCCCCCCCCCCCCCCCCACCCCCCCTCTCCCCCCCCCCCCCCCCCCCCCCCCCCCCCCCCCCCCCGCCCCCCCCCCCCCCC
>CAEGAE010059663.1:0-43064 GCA_903067095.1 Girardinus metallicus
CAATTTTAATATTTTGTTTGTGTGTGAGTTTTTAGTAGTGTGTGAGAGACAAAACATAGTTTTTGTCCTAAACGGCCCCTCATATTTGACATCTGCATTCGTCACACACAGAAACATCTACCAGCTCTATAACGTCATGATGCTCTTTGCCACCCATTTGTTGCGACCGGAATGATATGAAATTTATTTTCCGGTATTTTCAGTAAAGCTACGCATCTAAAGCACAGCCGCCTGCAGTGTTCCGTCTATCCGGACATTATCATGACTCAATAAAATCCTCCCAGGCCGAACTTGAAAACTGGACGTTATGCTGCTAACACTTAGCTTTCGCCAACAACTCAGGCGGAAGTGAGAACGCAAATAAAGTCCCGGTGCGCTAAATAACAACAAATAATATAACGAGGCTTCGAGGCAGATCAGTTTTCCTCGAGAAATTTTAGTAATCGAGGTACTCGAATCACTCGAGGAATTGTTTCAGCCCTGTATGCAAGCGATGGAAATTTTAGCCAACTCACAAGATGTCGTGTGGCATCATGAACATGACAAGGACTGATAAAGCAGACTCTCGAGTTGCTTTTGATTTGTTGATTGACGTGTGTGCATGTGATACAAACACAATGAATTAGTACATTTTGAAACTTTTGGTTAAAAATCGCTATTATTGATTAAGAAGTCTAAAGAATACTTAAAGAAGGACAGTGTAGTTAACTGCTCATTGATACAAAGAGTCATGACTTTATGTATAATCAATGTGCTGTCTGTTTTAACTTTCATGAGCAAAAAAGGCCAGCTTTTGCGAGAGGACTCACATTTTGAAACTGCTGGATGTTGAAAAGAAAAAACAGTGTTCAGCTGGGAAATCAATTTTCCAAAACATTTTAAGCATAGGACCTAACAAACTAATATACTGTTGAAAGGGAGCAGCTTGGAATTGTGGAATTTAAATGCAAACTTTAAATCATTTTGTTTTGAAACCCAATAATATGTTTACATTTGCCTTCAACTATTTGTTATGAATACATTTGGCAGTTCTACATCAAGAAATACAATAATTTTCTACATAGTAGGCAAATGATTCTTAGTGAACTCAGTTTGGGTTCCAGAAAATAAAATAATGTTGTGGCTCAGGAGGTAAAACATGTTTTCCAGCAATCACAGGGTTGGTGGTTTGATCCTTGGCTCCTCTAAGTCTCCTGTCGTGAGACACTGAACCCCAAAAATGGCTCCAGCATATCACCAGTTTGTAAAATCAAATAAGGAAAGGTTTTATGTTTTTATGTGTTTATTTGAAGAGGCATTGTGGCTTATAGTTTAAAGAGCATTAAGTGAAAAAAGGTTATACAGAGAAGCTTGTCTACATATAATAAGAGGTCAGTTGGGTGAGGCCAGGAGTAAAGGATAATGCCAGTAATGGGACTTTGCCCAGTCTCAACACCATGAGATGTTTAGATTGTGTCTTTGGTTTATGGTTTGGAATATTCAGATGAATAGAAATTCACGCCACAACAAAATAATAATCCCCAGAAGGTGTTTTAGTGCAATAAATCAATAACAATATATATCGCGACAGACACATGATCATTATCAATAGATAATTCATCTGACAGAATATTAAATATTCAATATATAGAATATTCACTGAACTCAGATCCAAAAACCGCACAACTTTCTGGGAGATGTAGGTAAAGGAAAAGCTTTGGTTGCTCAACTTGTCATGGCCAGCTAATCTAGGTGAGTGGTATCAACTAACTCTTTCACTGTTTAGTTACCTAGCAACTACCTGTTGAGTAACTTGCAGTAATTTCAGTTTTCGCCACCTTGCCTTAAATGCTTAAAAGTGTGGATAAAAACAGGAGAGATCATGACACCAGTTCTATTCTGTTTAAAACAGAAAACTAATCAATAATTATCAATATTGACAATTACTAATAATAAATGACATGAAACGCTTATATTGTGATAAGTTTTTCAGCCATATACCATAATACCTTTTGGAATCAGCAATGTAGACTCATTCTCCCATTGTCAAATTAACAGAGTATTTTTAACTATAGAAAAACCTTGATATAAAGACATAAGAGCATGAACATAGATAAATGTCTTTCAAAATCTTTCACAAATAAAATAGGAAAAATGTGAAGTGCATAATGCAGTCAGCCGTATTTACTCATAAATAAAGGCTGGTGCAACAGCTTTTTGAAGTTGGAAGTTAAGTGAAAGAGTCCACCTGTGTCTGATTCAAACATAGTGCAGATATACAGCTGACATGCAAAGATACCTGATCTTACGTCTCAATTTTAAGACGTAAGAAAATGATTGTCGAAGCAAAGGCTTAAGATGTCCCATTTAAGATTTACCACACCCCATGCAAGAGACACTATTGAAGGAGGTGCTCTGGTTACATAAAAATCTAAATTAAAACTACATAAATAAAATTTTCTGGCCTACGTGCAAAACCCTCTGTGAGGTGAGAAATCAACACTGCACATCGTCATGAACGCCAACATCATGCTGATCTTAAAAAGTGACATAGAGGTAGTAGGAAAGTGAACAGAGGTAAAGAGATAGAAACCTGGAAGAAGCTGTAAGAGACTGTAAAAAGCTTGAGTAGGGTGGGAGTTCAACTTCCAGCAAGACAGTCACCATAAATATACAATAAGGTCTATGATGGACCAATTTAGATCAAGGCAGAATGGTCCAGTGGATCTCCAGAGGATTTGGAATTAGTAGCAAAACTTGAAAATAGCTGAATGAGCTTGAGCTATTTTGCAATTAATAAAGTTTGAAAATTTAAGCATAATGCCCAAGACTTGCAGCTTTGACTAGAGTGTTGTTTTTTTATATTCCCCTTTCAATTCATGTTTTGAAATCAATGGTCCGAAGTATTCAGACTGAGACCTTACTGGGTACTTTTTTGTAAACTGAACAAGCAAAAAGCTGCATCTGCTTATTGTAGCGGCCCTGAAACCCAATTCACATATTTTTGCTGATGTAAAAATGGGTATGTTTGCGTGTGTTTTTTTGTGTGTGAATCTCTCTACATGAACTCTGACTCTTGGGTTTTGTTAATGTCAGAGGTCTGCGCCAGGCGCTCCATGCTGCCTTTAGCTGTGACAGACAGGTCCTTGGGGCCCCTCTGATCCCTGGGGTCAGGGTTGGCAAAACGCATGACTTGAGCACAAAAACTGCCCCACCACTTGTAAAACAAACCTGTGCCATCTACACAGCATCTGCTTTGTATCAAGCCCTCTGAAGGAAGTTCAGGATCTCAGTCATTGGATGCAAAAGGATCGCCTCTCTGTTTTGGCGTAGCTTTGTAGGAGGTTAGAGTGCTGCAATGCTTACTACCATCAATCACAGAAATGATCTAAATAATAAAAGGTTTTTTATTTTCCTTTTAGTGGAATAATTTGGGGTTGTGAAACAAAATGTTTTCCAGAAAAATGCTTAAGAGTGACCTTTGTTGCTAAATTGCATCTCAGGTTTAGTTTTTGGTGATAGAATGGTGGAGATACATTGCTTTTACAACCTTTGAGCAGTTAGGTCTTACAAGGAGCTCTCAAAGAGCTGACGTGAAAGCAAGAGTTTGTAACATTTCAATCAGTCTTGTGAATTAAGAAAGTTTCTCAGTCCCACAATTGGGACAAGCAGGGCAAATAACTGGATTTACTCGACCCCGGCTCCTTTTTGTCCAGCAACACACTCACCTCTGTTCCCCTCACCCTCCACCCGTCCCCACTAACCACCAGTCTAAATCCTTTTTTGATGGATTTTCCAGCAATCTCTACAGTGCTGTGGCTGTGACGTGACACATGCACACACACGCACCCACGCACACATACACGCACGCACACCCACATACGCATGCCCTTAACTTCAGCTAAGGACCGCGAAACACTCAAACACTCAAATAAGCTCTTTCTTTGTCTCATCCGTAACTAAGTGTGTAATAGCTATATATTATTCTTGTACTGTTAATGCTTTTTCATCTAAACACAAACTGAAACTAAGGGTAACTCAGATGTAAAACAACTGGAATGGAAAATTTGAATAATTGGATATTTTAGGCATTTAGGTATTTCTGTGTTTTTTTTTTTTTTTTAAAAAACCCAACTAGCATGACTTCTTCAATCCTAGCTGCTGATGTTGATGTTAAGCCTTGTAATTAAGAGTAAATAGTCTTTGAAAGACCTTCTGTGTTTTTGCTGTTGGTGAAGCTGTGTGGTGTGCATTATGAATGGGATGGGTAAGACGCGGGAAGGAAGGGAACGATCATGAGTCTCGTTAAGCTTCAAATTGGCTCCACCCTGCTTGTCATGCTGTGATGTTTTGTTGTGTTAACCATGACAACTGCCTCTGGGGCTCCATCCAGCTTTAGGATTATTCTGGCTGAGAGAGCTAAGAAAGAGATGACAGAAGAGAGAAAATGATTTGGAAGATGAGAGGATATCACAAGAGAAACAACACTCGAAAGGTGTAGAGAGGTGACAAATTGGAAAGACATTAAACATATATCAAAAAAAGAAGGAACAACAAATGCGTCATACAAAAATATTTAAGAAAGCCTGAAACAAATGAATCAGGCAGTCCCTTCTTATCAAAGCGGATGGGCATTTCAAAAACACACATTTATGACACAATGAGAAACGTTAGAGACACGTCCTCCAAACCTAACATGCATTTGCATTTATGGCTTGTGATGTCATGTCTGCTACCACACCACCAGCAAACCCCCACCTTTTTATGGGAAATTTTCAAGTGGATGACGAGTCAGCAATCAGATAAACAAACTGAACGCAAGAGGTTGTTTGTGAGCATAAAGTTAATCTAGTAAAAATGTTTTTAGCATGGCTTTTATTTTTGTATGCATATTGTGTTAGGGTGAACCATCTGCTGATGTCCATGGATCTCATCGTTAGAAAAATTCAAAACCAATTCTGCTCAGCATTGATTTTCTTTAGTTCTGAGCCAAGTGAAAGAGAGAACATTTGATTGCAAATGTGGTCTGACTCTTTTAGCTTTAGCTTGATGCAGCATGGTAATGCCAAAAAACATGTGGAGAGAAAACTAATTGAAGACAATCAAAAGTTTGAATGGCATGGCAGATGAGCCCTCATAATAAAACTTTCCATCTACATTATTACTGTAGGGCTGTTTTCCTCCCACAAATAAAACAAGGATTGATTATGTGGAGAAATGGGACGATGTACAATCAATTCATGTATCACAAATTTAATATATGGTATGATAATGATAGCTTGAACATATTGGACATATTGTAGTACTGATGCCTGTAACAATACTGGTCAGAACTGGACCAGAAATTGTTATTCTACACTGTGGTGAACTGTAATTTGGTAACAGTAATTTAGGCTCTTCAAGGAGCAAATTTAAATACCGCCAAATGGTACTGATTTGTTAAGTTTCCATGCCACTGCTCTCAGATAACACTTCCCCTGACCTCTTCCTCGCCCCATAAACCATCTTCCTCACCCCATAAACCATACATTTTACTAATGCTTTTTTCAAATGCAGTGTATTTGCTTTTTCACATCTTTGGGTATTCCTGTCTATTGTGTTGTGTGTTTTTTCCTTTATATATACATTGCTCAATTTTATGACCGTGAGCTGCAATCCTAAACACATATTAAGAGGAAAAGTTGCAAAAATTATGATATTTACTCTTTAGCAGCCAGTAAAAATAAGGTAATTTTAGATGTACAATCTACATGTGACCTGTTTCCACTGGCTGTAGATGAAATTTTGTAGTGTCATTGTAGTTGAATGTAAATATAAAATTTTTTAAATACAAATCAGCAGTAAACAGGAAATTTTACTATGTTTGTGTATCACTCTTTCTGATTAAAATATTTATTTGTTTCCTCTTCCTTCAGGAATGCTCCCTGTCCTCCTGCTAGCAGGGTTGATTCTGGCTCTGTCCATCCCTGGCACCTCGTGTAAATCTGCCACGCTGCGTTTCTTGGGACAGACGGACTTTATTGTCAACGAAACCAGCACATCTGTGGTCCGACTGGTTGTGGAGAGGTTGGGAGACCCTATCAACGTGACAGCTTTGGTTCTTGTAGGTCTAGTATATCACCTTTGTTGCACTGTAATTGAATTATTCTGCCCAGGAAATCCTGCAGGCTTACATGTAATTATTCTGTCTTTATTCACATATACTGTATCTCCTTCTTATGAATCTTTCAGAGCAAGTAAGACCTAGTGTTTTTCAATTGGGTCAAAGATAGTATTTATATTTTTTTGTAAAGAAATCAATGTGATTGTGCAGAAATTGTAGTTGTAAGGAATGTTTTGCTGTGTTTTATTTTAACCACATAGAGGAGGTTAATTTTCAGCTTCACTTTCTCTGCATCTGTACAGCGAAGGCAGCCATCCAATGCGAATGATGAGGGGGTCCCTGCATTTCTCAATATCCCTACTTTATTTTTGAAACATGCACATTACTCTGTGTGCTTTTGGACATGTTTAGAACATTTTGTCATCATGCCAACCAGAAATATGCATGGACCAGTACAAGATTCTCATCATAGTGTTAGCATGATCTAAAATACTGAAGTCTCAGTCTAGTCACTCAAAATTACAACTGTATAATGCAATCTGACAGCGTTTATATGAAACAGAATTACAGCAATTATTCCTACCGCTGCTAAAAAAAAACCTTACATAGTGACTATTACAGTAATCACAAATTACTGTACTTGTATAGCGCTTTAACAAGTCCAGAAGAACCCAAAAGCACTTTACACTACATTCAGTCATTCACATATTCTCACACACATTCACACACTGATGGTGTAAGCTACACTGCAGCCTCAGCTGCCCTGAGGCAGTCTGAGAGAGGTGATTATCTATAATACATATTAGCTATATACATTTTAAAATATAAATACCTAGGTGTGGGTATATACCTATACGTGGTATGTTTGGTATTCTGTAGTGTTACAGAATACCAGAACATAAAGTCAATGTTTCCTTAATAAGAATGTTGGCTGGACCCTTTTTGTTCTCAAAAGATGAAAGGTCACGTTTTTCATGAAAATGTGGCACACCTGTTGCTGCATACAAGCAGTCTATAAGCACATGTAGGTGGGGCTTCCCACTGAGGTACTCTGATTCACCATCTCATTAGAAGCATGTTAAACAGTTCTCCTCCTGGCTTCAATCATTTTTAAGTCTATGAAAGCACATCTTTTTTAAACCTTGAAGATGAATCCATAATTTTTTTATTTTCTTTGTTATATACTATCTCTGCACTTTTTAAAACTTTACACTTACATTAACTTTACAACATTTTCTTATTGTTCTATTGATATGTTTTTGTGGTACTCCTTCCCTTTGTAATGTGCAACCTTAAATTTAATCTTCAAAATATAGTGACAATTTGTTCTCTTGATAATTTGTGTTCAGCTAGAGGGAGTAGACACTGGTGACTTCGAAGCCATTAATGCCGCAGCCTTCCTTCTGTCTACTGAGTCCAGTAAGACCATTTTCATTGCTGTGAAAGATGATGACCTGCCTGAAGCAGATGAGACATTTACCTTCAACCTTAAACTACAGGTAAACACCCTATGTTTGATATCAAGTTTAACTTGTGTATAGTAATCAAATATGTACTTTTCTTTTTATTATTTCTGTCTCTCTGCCGATGTGAAAGTTACTATTTTATCCATCTAACACAGTGGTTCCCAACCTTGGTTCTCAAGTGCCCCTGCCCTGCATGTTGCAGAGTTGGAACTCTCATACCGTGGGATTTTTACACTTCTCCAAAACAATTACATGAAAAAAAACCCTGTAAGACACAGAACAGTACTTTTGGTTCCAGTTACACTGAGACTGTTCATCAGTTTGATTGATTGCTTCCGAAACTGTATTTTTTATGCTCAGCTGAGCTTCAAATTCTTTAATTAAAGTTTTTTTTCCTGGTAATATATGCTGCAAAGTCTCATCACAGTACGGGATCCTTTTTCCTCGAGGCGATCTCCATGGTTTTATGCAGACTTTTGCTGTCAAGCTTGATTGATGAGTTGGTGTCATCCCCTCAGTGAAAGACCCTAAAATCACTAATTGTTAAAGTGGTACATCAATGTGTAGGCTGTTCAGGTTTGAACAGCTGGCTGCGTAAAAAAATTTTTTCACATCATTCTTTAATTGGAGTATTCAGTAACGTTTTGTTAAAGTCCAGAAGCACAAGTCAAAGACCAGATGAGGCCCTCTGTTTACACTACAGCAGGGACAAAGCTCAAGCCAAATGGTTGCCTATCATCTTACTGATGGCCTGTCAGGAGAATGAATGTGTGGCACCATGGGTGTCATAGATCAAGCAAAAGTGTGAAATAAAGAGCTGATTGGGTTTCATCCATCATTCCTGACAGTGAAATCTGTTTTAACAGAAAATGTTACTCTGACTTTGGTTGACACATAGCAGCTTGGTAGTTAAGAAACCAGGCATATGCAATAAATAAAAGAGCATGCAGTTGGTTGTACAATGAAGGTAAACAAAGCTAGCCTCTAAGATGGAAATGTGTGCCTCTGTGTCTTTTTATCTTTGAGATTCTAGATGTTTGAAGAAAGATGTGTGTGAATAGTTTCAGACCCACTTGATGGGTCTGAAACTGTGAGTTGACTTTCAACAAGGCATAACCATCTGAATGAAAGCACTGTTGCATGTTTGTTTGTGGAGAAGGATGAATAAGAGGTTGAATATTTGTTCTAAATCTGCTTTACATGCTTTGTGAATTGTGCAAAGAAATTTTACAAACACATCTTGAAAATCTTAAAAATATTAATTTATTAATTTAAAAAATTTAATTTTAAAAAATGGAACTTACTTATTAGAATCATTTCACACACAGTGGTATAGTTTAAAGGATAATTTCTGAGAGTATTTTCTCAGATATTACAAAGTAAACATTTTTTAATCTCAAGATACGGAAAAATATTTTTATTTACATTGCTAACTGCACTCAGTGCTCATTTTGGACTACTTTTGCCTGAATCTCTACATCAAAATATGTGGCATGAAGGTAATCAACCTGTGGTACTGCTGACATGTAATAGAAGCCCAAGTTCCATTCAAGACCCATAAAATCGTAATGTAATTTTAAGTATGCTGAAACATTAAGTGTGTTAGGGTTTAGTGCCAATTGACAGAGCACAGTGCAAGTCCTAAAAAGGTACCCTGCAGAGAGATAACCTGACTGAGCAGCTGGGCAGAAACCAGCACTTCCTGCCTTTGTGCGGTCTCACCAGGGATCCTCAGTGGGTGTACTGGAATGAAGCAAAGACAGCAGATAAGACAGACACACTGGCCATTCTCATGAGCATTGACTGTCCAGATAAAGTGTTTGGGGACTGGGGTTAAAGAGAATGAACATATTTACTATACATTGTCCCATTTTTCAAAAAAAGCTATTTGATTTTCTCTTTTTCCAGAGTTCCTCTAATGGTGTGACACTGGGAACACCAAACAAGGCAACCATCACCATCCTGTCCAATGACAATGCCTTTGGAATAATTGCCTTTAACTCTGTAAGAACCAAATAATTATGTATATTACTCCATTCTTTTAGCAAATGAATCACTATGATTCATTTGCTAAATGAATCATAATGAGACCTGAAGCTTAACACAATTTGCTCATAATTTGTTTGCTTTATTTTGTTCTATTTGTCTTCTATTTCTCTCAAATGCCTTTGAGCGTTCATGATTGTGGTTCGTTTTGCCTTTCCTTCTGTTCAGACTGAAGAGATTGTTGTTGATGAGTCCAGAGGAAGGAATGTGCCTTTCACTTTAATTAGAGAAAAAGGAACTTATGGGAGTGTCACTGTGAACTTTGAGGTGGGAGTGCTTTTTAAATATATTTTTGAGAATGACAAAGTATAGGAATCATTGTGACTCTTTCTGTCCCTGTCCTACTAGATCTCTGATGGTCCCAATGCTGCTATTGAGGATCTCTTTCCAGACAGAGGCAGCATCATAATCCCTGTAGGACAGGCTGCTGCTCACTTTACTATCGTCATTCAGGATGATCAGGTATTAATCAGAATCCCTAATGTTCAAATTCAAAATTACTTCAGCATGGCCACCGACGATGGCAGATAAAGGTTTTTTTCTGGAACAACAAGATGTGTCTCTGTGATCATCACATCTAGCAGCACGTGCCTAAGGTTGATTGACAGCGCCTAGACACTCTTCCACATTTTGATTGATTGTTTTTGACATGGTGACAAATATGTAAAACACATATTTTTTGTAAAAGTTACATACTGTAGCTTTAAGTGTCTTACCCACAGGCACATTGAACATGTGACATACAGGGGATTTGGAATTAAGCCCAAGACTTTCCCATGTCAAAACCACTACACTTGCTGTATTTTTACTGAGATTAAATTACAAAAAATGTACTCTTTATAGATAATGATTAATTGAAGACAAGTGGTTGCACTAGATTTTATTTACAAACAGCAGAGCAAAAAGGACTAAATAAAATCAATGGCACTCTTTTTAGATTTTTCTTCTTTGTCTATCATCCAACAAAACTAATTAAAGTTTGTGGTTACAAACTATGGCAAAGAAGAACATAAGGTATCTAAGTAAAATGTCCCTGTCATTCTCTGTTGATTAGATCCCTGAGAATGATGAAGTGTTTACAGTGAGGCTAACGGCTGTGGCAGGTGGAGCCCTTCTTAGCCCCAACGCCAGCAGTGTCCAGCTGAGAATCCGGCGAAATGACAGCCCCCTGCGCTTCTCCCTCTCTGTCATGGCCGTATCAGAATCTGCAGCCATCATTGGGCTCAATGTGACCCGTGGTCGACTGACTGACGATGGGCCACTTATCGGCTCTGTTGACACTGAGGTTGTGTTCACTTATCCCACTAACATTTTGTTTTGGATGTTTTTAATGCCAATTTTAGGCCACAGATAAAATGTTACTCTCTACATACAAAGTAACCTATAGGTTAATATTATTTTATTCTTGAAAAAGATGAATATTGAGTCAAATGAATATAAAGCCGCTACACTGTTTTTTCAGGTGTCTGTGGATTACATGGTGGTGAGTGGTGAGGGAGTGGGCAGCGCAACTCCAGGTGTGGATTTCCTGGACCTGCAGCCAGTCAGAACCATCACATTCCCTCCATCGGTCTTCAGAGCCAGACTTTTGTTCAACATCAGTGATGATAATGTACCAGAAATTGCAGAATCCTTCCACGTTGTTCTGCTGGAGGACACTATCAGAGGAGACGCTGTGCTAGTACCACCCAATGCAGTGCTGGTGACCATAGAGCCCAATGACAAGCCTTATGGAGTCTTGTCAATTAGCAGCGCTGCACTCCATCAGCCAATCGTCATCAATGAAGACCTGACACAAAAGTAACTAAAGTTGTTGTATTTGCAAGTGATACTTTCACGTAATGTAATTTAACTACATCTAAGATTATCTCTTTTCCAGATTTAATGGAATTATTATAGTCCGAAATGGAGGAAGCTACGGTAACGTGTCTGCAAACTGGACAATCACCAGGAACTCCAGCGATCCCTCGCTAGTGTTGGATGACTTGACGCCCCAGTTTGGAACTGTGAAATTTGTTGCCGGTCAGGTGACGGCTGTGATTTCAATAAACATAGTGGCTGATGACCAACCTGAAGAGGCGGAGGCCTTTGTACTGAAACTGCTGCCCAACTCTGTTACTGGAAATGCGGAAATTGACGAACCTATGGAGGTGAGCATCGTTTTTGCTTTATGGCTGTGAGAGAAAAAACAGCACACTGCACTTTTTGGGAGAGACCTCCATGTGGTATGCATGTGTGTGTGACCTACTGTGAGCTACAGATGCAAACTTGGCACATGGAGCAGGAGTCGACCCCTTGGTGGGTTACTGTGCTCTGTGGGTGTTCCCTTAATGTGGCTAAATCAAAACAAAGCGGAAACAGCAGGCATGCTCTGCATGTGGGGTGAAATGCTGTGTTTTCTTTTTTAAGCATGGGTGAAGTAGTGACAGGCTTTTATTGCTTCCATCTTTGTCCAAGCTTCTTGGCTATGCGTGAAAGCAGTGGGCAGATCAAAGTCGAGTTTATTTTCAACATGTCACATACAAAAACACATCAGAAATTCATTTTCGAGCTAAAAGAATGAGAGGCCTGTTCACCCTCAAAGTGTTTAAGAATAAACATACAGCTTTAATGATAATTGATGACAATCTAGAAGTCATAAAGATAAATAGATATTCACTGTAGTGAGCTGCAGATTGGACGATCGTTCCAAGATAATATATGTGCCATGGTTTAACACTCATGGAAACTACTCTAACGGTTGTGAGCTGAGTTAATTAAAGAGAATACCTTTCCAAAGTTAGCCTGTGGCTCTGGTTTACTATAGTCACTCATGTAATGTCTTTCCTGTCCCAGTCTCCCTCTATCATTTGTTGTCTTCTTATAAATATGATACAATTTTAGTAACACAAAACAATTAAGGTCTCTAGGAATCTCCAAGGCCAGATTGTCTGTGTTACCATTCATTTAAGAATAGGTATTCAAGTGATTTTCTTTAATAAAATTATTATCATGTTTCTGAATCTTGACTTGAGGTCATCACAAAAGATGAGTAGTCAAAAATATTAATGGAGACATGCAAAAATCTGGTCACCAATCATAAGAAGTGTTTCAGTGCTGTTATAACAAGAAAATTTACATTGATTATTGAAAACGATGAAAATAATTTCATACCTTTCTTCTTTTTTTCATTTAATTGTATGTAAAAACTGTTATTTTTTTAAATAATACCACTCGACCATTTCCTTTTCATGTATTTTGAGTGTCATTTCCAACAAGAAATAATTTTGTTGGTTAAGTGAAAATAATTTTCTAAATCAGACAGGAGTCCTGGAATACAAATAATCTTAAGGCTAAAAGTCAATGGTGGTAACTTTAAAGTGCTGTAAATAATACTATATTTATTAAAGGTTCCATACTTCTAAACTCACTCAGAAAACAAATTCTGTTTTTTCCAGATAGAAGTAGATATTTTGCTGACTCATAGATTATGTTACTAGTCATTTTAATGAGACTAAACTGATATTTTGACCTTAAACATGTTTCAAGGCAGCTCTAGTTACACATGTGTGGACAAACTTGCAAAAATATTTTTTTCTCCTACTTCCTAAATGTAGCTTTATGTCTTGACTCATATGGGATTTCTGTATGGGTGTTTCAGCTGCTCTCTATGCAGCTTTACCACATAATGACAGCTGTAAGGCAAAGTGTGCAGGGTTACATGAAACGGAGAGGAACTCAATACCACTGCAAAGGTTGAAAACCAGAATGTTTCAGGGGGGCTGAAAACATAAATTCACAGACAGTATTACATCAGGGATTGACAGATGAATTTATTCAGGGGCTGATCATTAAATAATGCCTTACCCACAACCTTCATCCAGTTCTTTTGATCAAATTGGGGTATTTTCCTGAATTCCTCAAATTGATTTTAAATCAACCAGTTTGCCTACCTATGATGTAGAGTAAGAAGGGAAATATATTGCGCAATAAATGCAGTGTAGAAATTGTTTGTTCATTTATTAATTCATCAAATATTGTTTAGTCTGATATATTAATTGTATTTTTTCTTTCTTAATTTTCGCCCAAGATGGTGTTTTACATTCAAGACAGCGATGATGTCTATGGACTTTTTCGGTTTAACCCAACCGAAAAACAGAGCATCCAGAGCCAACCCCAGGGACGATTCCTCTCTCTAAACTTTGTTAGAGATGGTGGCATACTGGGTAACGTCTCCATGACCCTCACTGCACTCTACATTCCTGCAGGCCCAGTAGATCCTAATCTGGCCCAAGACCAGGTTCTGAATGTGAGCAGGTCTGTTAAGGTGATGTTTTCACGTCACCGGACAGTCCACGTCATACTGCCTATCCGAAATGATGCCTTTCTGCAAAATGGAGCACATTTTTTTATTCAGGTAATTAGAAATTGTGTATAAAATTGTAATTCAGCAGCATCACTTTGCTTGGTGATTTTAAGAAAATCTGTTCCTTCCATTTGGGGTAGTACTTTTGACTAAACTGCAGTCATTCAAAGTTTAAGTGCCTCATCTGCATGGGTGAATAGTTTTACGTTGGCACTTAGGTTTGGCATGGCTCTATGGGACTTGCGCAACGGTCCAAACAAACAGCTAACTCTTAAAGCGATCAACAGGTGCTAGAAAACCTTTCTTGATGTTCTATAGAGCCCTAATTAGTGACACATATGAAGCTTTAGAACTTTACAGGAAAGATGTGCAAGTGTAAAAGTCTATAAGATACTCTTAGAAAATGATTGTAGGAAAAGTTACTTTTGATTAATAAGGCATCACAGTAACATCCTATCATTATTGTAACAGCTTTTCAGCTTCTGTAAACTGATATATTCCCTTGTTTCCAGTTGAATAAACTGGAGCTAGTTGATATCACCCCATCAATTCCTTCGAACAGCCCAAGGTTTGGGGGACCTCTTAATCTGACGTTGACTGTCACCTCTGACATTGCCAATGGAGAAATTGGCTTTACAAGTAACACTACAGTAGTGCTCTATGAACCAGAGGACAGCAATTCCAGTATGGTAAGATATGAGGGGTTTTTTTATGTTATTTTTAACAAAAGTACACACAAACATGCAGATTTGTTGTATTATGCATTTGCTTATGGTTATTTTGATGATGCTTTGTGCAGGTTAGCCTTGCTCTGCGGCGTGATGGGACAGATGGTCAGGCTGTGGTGTTCTGGAGTCTTCAGCCAATAGGAGTCAATCGAAAAGATGTAACTGCTAACGATTTGACACCATTTAATGGCTCTGTTGTCTTCCTCTCCAGGCAGAGCGATGCCTTTATTAATATCACTATCATGGCTGACAATATCCCTGAGGTCAATGAAACCTTGCTGCTTACCCTAGACAGGTGCGTAAAAGTTGCAATGTCCACTTGAAATTTCAAAGAATTTAGATCCTTTACTTAATCCTGAACTTTTAAAAAGGCTGACAACATATTCAAGTCCTGCATATCCAGAGACAGATAAAGAACCTATTCTGTTCTGTTGTTTGGCCTTACTATTATCTGCTAAAAGTCTCCTTCTCTCCTGCTGTCTCACAGCCTTAACAAGGGAGATTTGTGTTGATAAAAAATCTGAAAGAGATCTGGATTTTCAGATCTACCAAAATGGGAAATTTGCCATTTTTAACGTGCATAATGCTATATATAATTTGGAAATTGAAATGCAGTTTTAAAAGGCCAGTATTGCTGTGGCAGACATTGGGGGTTTCTACATCTCCTGATCTGTGTTCTGATGAGAACCGTGGCTTTCTCTCCCTCCCACTCCTCCCCTGCAGGGTGGAGGCTGCACACTTTATAGTGTACTTTGGGTAAGTGGAGAGTGGAGTGAACCTGGGTCTTTGTGTTACTTGAATCAAGTCTTTCTCTTTTGAGACAAGTGCCTACTTCTGGATTTCTGGGGTATTGGTCTGGGAAGGGAATGTGTGTGCTTGTAGAGGGGGATGGAGGGGATGGCTGTAGGAATAGATTAGGGAATACTGCCACAGTGTGAAAAACGTAATCAAACAGAGAGTTTTTTGTCGTGAGAGTATGTGTTTTGTGCTAATTTAACCAGCCTTGATTATGTATCCTTTTAAAGATGGTGTTTTAATGCATGCAGCTCATTGGCCGAGGCTGTTTGAAGTGCTTAAATCTTTCTTTGTACACCATTTCTTTGCAACGCCCATTATGCTTGCTTGGCTCCAATTTTCTCAGCATACACACATAAACACACACCCCTGTGGAGTTATACAGATTCACATACATACTTGACTGACATTGTTATTAAAAGTGGTTTAATCAGTAGGGCCTCAACATATGGAGTTAATAATAAATGCGCACCAGAAAAAACAAGGAATGCATTAATAGTTTATACGGAACCTTTTTAGGTATTGTTAGTTTTTAAAATGCCCAAATTAGATAAAAAAAAAACATAAACTTAGGAAAGTCAAAAAAAGTGCCATGTCAAAGATTTCAACAACTTTGCTGTGAGTTTGATGTAACTAGCTCTCAACTGAAAGAAGAACAGAAAGACAAAATCTGTACTTAGTTCATCTTCTGCTGTGTGTCTTTAATCTACAATGTTTTGATGCTTATCTGCTTCTCTTTATTTCTGATCACTTTCTAAGGAGTAACATGGAGAATCAGATCCTGAAAGCAGGCTTCACTAGTAGAGAGATCGTCATCTTGGAAAACGATGATCCTGGGGGGGTGTTTGAGTTCTCCCAGTTCTCCAGAGGTCCATGGTTTATCAACGTAAGTCTAAATGTAACATGGCTGCATAGAAAACAGCAATCTGCACTGCTCTTTAGAAGTTTAATATTTACATAAAATGACAGCTGGATTCAGCTTCAGCTTTAATATAAAATTTTTTTTCTGGGAGAAGCAACTGTACAGCGGACACATGAAGTTATGATTTTATTTTCTTATCAACCCAGGCTCAAATAAATAAATAAATAAATAAATAAATACACACCCACATATACTTGGGTAGAAGGACACATCAGAAATGGTTTTGGAATGTAAAAAGTATGCTAACATTAAATTGGTATGAACCTGACCTCAACCATATTAAAAAATATGGATTTTGTTTATGGTCATGCAAACCAGACAGTTTAAATGAGCTCTAGCCTTTCTGAGAAAAATATTAGCCAGAGATCTAATCTTAATTATGACAAGGCCTTCTAGATATCCACGGACAATTTATGGTTCCTCTACAATTTTCTAAGGGATGTACTGATCGTTCTAATGTAGTGGGGGTGTATGTTTATGTTTGAGCCTGTGTTCTTAAGTTAGAGCCTGTGTCGATAACAGATAGTCAAAAATCAAATGCATGCTTGTACACCTAGAGCTTACCTAAATGTTTCTAAGAAAACATAAAATGTTGTATAATTTAAATGTTGTCTGTCAACATCTATCAAGATGTTTATGCATTCATCAGGGTTTTAGAGTTCTTGTTGGTATTAAGCACTGACGTTAAATCTTATAGTCATTTTTCTCTGGTCTGTGGTGAAATTTGTCCAATTTAAATCAAGGAGGGTGAGGCTGTGGAACTGCATGTGGTCAGATCTCAAGGACAACTCCTGAAGCAGTTGATACGATACACAGTGACACCGTCAGGCAGTGCTGAATTCTATGGAGCTACAGGAATCCTTGAGTTTAAACCTGGGGAGAGAGAGGTGGTGGTGGCACTGGTTGCAACACCTGATGGGATACCTGAGGTGAGAACATAAAAGAATGGTACATTTGGTGTCAATTATATGTTTTATTTATTATAGAAAATAACAAAGCAAGAAAACTCACTTAATTTGGGAGTAGTATTGTAAAATTAGTGTTTTACACATATATTCATACAGCTGGATGAGACATTTTCTGTGGTACTTAGTAGCCACAGCACTCCGCCAAGTCGTCTAGGCAACCACAGGGAGGTCAACATCACTGTGCGCAAGAACGATGACCCTTTTGGGGTCATTGAGTTTATCCAATCAGAGCTCACAGTCACCATCAACGAGAGCAAAGGAGAGGCAATACACCAGGGTAAGTGAACTAATGAGATACTTTTACATTATAAACGAAATCTCCTTGACACATGGACCTATTGAATCTGCATTAGCAAAGACTTTTGTATGGCATTTAGTGAAAATGTGCTTACGTCCAAACTAATGTTGGTCTCAAACATTAAAGAGAAAATGCACAAATATGATATTATAAGCCTTGAACAGTGACACTAATAATCCCTCTTTCAGCTGTGTACCGTGTGGTGAGGAATAGAGGTCACTTTGGAGAAGTGTCAGTTTGGTGGGGCTTAGAGCCAGCTCTGTCGGGAGATGTTATGCCCGTCTATGGACAGCTTATCTTCAAAGAAGGAGAGTACTTGAAAAACCTTACCCTCTCCTCTGTACCTGATGAGGTACATTGTTAGACTTGGACCATAAAAGCTTGCAATCATGCCACTTGAGTTTCTTTTTGAAATTTAAATGTGCATTGTTGTTATTCTTTTGTATGACATAAGATTCCCGAAGATAAGGAGAACTTCACCATCAAATTGTCAAATGCAACAGGTGGAGCGAGATTAGGAAACACACTCAGTGCCAGCTTGTGGATTAATAAGAACGATGACCCCATATATTTTTCTGGTAAAAGTCAAGCAATACATAGAAAAGCCTCTGAATTATTAGTTTGTCGTGTTTCTAATGATTCATCAATCTCTCCTCTTTGGTGTCTTTCCTCTCCTTTAACCTCACTTGCTCACCTCAGAGCCATTCACTGCTCGTGTTCGTGAAGGAGGCGTTGTTAATTTCACCGTCCTGAGGGCAGGCCAAGCTAACTTCATGGCAACCGTGATGTATCGAGTGGATTTTGGTGGAACATCAGCAGATGACTTCACTCTTCTGACAAGTAACACATTATTAGTGTTTGATGTGGGAGAATGGATGAAGAACATCTCTGTGGTTATTGAAGATGATGACATACCGGAGACAGATGAACCTTTTTACATTGTTTTATATAACGCCACAGGTGAGTACCACAGTATTTTTAAAGTGAATAGAGGAGAGAATGAGACACAGATGTATGAACATGTTTGATCATTTTCATCAATGAACAGGAATGAAAATAAATAACCATTGCACTGTATCTTGCAAAAGCAGTCATACCCTTTGAATATGTTGACATTTTGTTATTGAAAAATTCAGTGTATTTTATTGTGATTTTATGTGATAGACCAACACAAGATAGTGCTTGTGAAGTCGAAGGAATGTTTGTATTCAGCTTTCTTGGGTCAATACTTTGTATAACCCCTTTTTGCTGCAATTGCAGTTGCAGGGATTTTTTGGTACTCTTTGTAAAATTACTCAAGTTCAGCCAGATGGAATTATGAAAATATAAAATGTCTTTGTTTTCCTAATTGCTAACCATGATTACTTAGATTACATAACTAATATAACCTCACTTTGAAATTCATATAAATGCTATTTACTCTATGTTGTTTGAATAAACAACTACCAAGTTAAGAAATGTCATATCACTGAAAGTACATCCATCCATCCATTTTCTGTTCACCCTTGTCCCTTAATGGGGTCGGGAGGTGCTGGTGCCTATCTCCAGCAAGCGTTCCGGGTGAGAGGCGGGGTTCACCCTGGACAGGTCACCAGTCTGTCGCAATCATTGAAAGTCTTGCTATACATTTCAGTGTGATTAATATTAGTTCGCTTATGGTCTATGGCAGGTCTGGTGTTTCACCCCAACCATCTGCATGTTGAAACTTTATGCTCTTTATTTTGCCTGTTTAATTGCTAGTGGACTTACATGGTTACACAGTTGGTATGATGTGCTCATAGTCTGGCAGCTTACTGTGTGGGCTTTCCACAGAGCAGTTATTGGAAAAAGTAATTTTAGCTAAATATAACTTGCAAGTTCCTTTGTATGTTTTGTTTATTTTTTTTGTAGAAAGGTTTAAAAGTAGCCTACTTATGTAACCATTTATTTTCAGACGCCTTTTTAAATCTTATTTTCCTTGGATATGACTGTGGTTTATTATCAGTGGGTCTACATTTCTACTTTTGCGCTACATTGCTCTAGGTTTTGATCTAACCCAAAGATATCCATGTGCACACAGGCGATGCTGTAGTTTATGGCGCAGACACAGCTAATGTGGTGATTGAAGCCAACGATGATGCCAATGGAGTTTTCTCCTTGGAACCGGAAGAAAAACCTGTGGAAGAGGGAAAGAGCAACAGTTTTTAGTAAGAAATACATTCTGAGATCATACTTAAGTTTTTTAACTTATATGTTCATGTGTTATATTTATTGCTTCATTTATTTATTGCTTATTTTTTTTGAAACACCAGTGTACATATTGATTTAGATTTTTTAGAAATGTTATTTATTTGTTTGTCTTTTTGTCCAGTGTGCTACGAGCAAGGGGACACTTTGGTAACGTAACAGTGTTCTGGCAGCTGTTTGCCAATGACTCAGCCACACCACTTGAAGAAAACCAGGAGTTTGTAAACACGTTGGGCTCCGTCACCTTCATTACTGGGGAAGAAACCAAGCCAATTGTCCTTGAGGCTATCGCTGATAAACTCCCAGAGTTTAATGAGTTTTTTGTCCTCAGACTGGTCAATATTTCAGGTAAATATGAGCTAAGCCTTGAACAGTGACACTAGTACATTTATTATTGCATGCATTCTTTAAAAATGTTTGTAACCTTTTTAACTCCATGTCCATGATTTTTTTAGGTGGTTACCCAGGGGATGGGGGGAAGCTTGCAGAGACCTCTCTGAATGCCTCAGTCCTCATTCCTTTTAATGACGACCCATTTGGTGTTTTTGCGATTGCTGCCAACAACCTGGACCAAGAAGTTGCTGAGGATGTACTCGATGAAAATGATATGTCCTATGTAACTTCCTTCACCATTCTCCGACAGCAGGGTACTTTCAGCGATGTGCGGGTTTCCTGGGAGATCGTGTCTGCAAGCTTCCCGCACGGCCTTCCTCTTATGGACGATCTACTGCTGCAAGCCTCTTTCCCAGATGAGGTTGAGCTCAGGCCTCATGCTAGGAGACACCACTCAGCCACAGACACTTGGTTCTTTTCTGGTCTTCCAGGAGCTTACGGGACCATCTCGCCTGAAGATGCTCCTGCAGCTGTGGGTAACTTCACCTTCTCAGCTTGGCTCGTACCCAGACTAAACACTGATGGTTTTGTAATGTCCAAAGGAAAAACAAATGGAAGTTTGCACTATGGAGTGAAGGTCCACACCAATGAGTCACATGTCACTGTGATGCTGTACTATACAGTAATAGGTTCAAATAATACCCAAGTCGCAAGGGCCTCTGCAGAGAAGTTTTTGGAGGAAAATATGTGGCTACATGTCATGATAACAGTTGATGATGGGATTATTGAGTTTTTCTTGGATGGGACCTCTATACCTGGTGGCCTGAGGAGCATCAAAGGAGAAGGCATCAATGATGGTAGGTTTGTTTTTGAAACCTTTTCTCAGCTGCTTCTTTTGAAATTGACTCAATATTCTCTAACATGCAATTGTTGCCACTATGTTATGTCACGTCATAATTTGGTTGTGTGTCTGCTATTATAAATCATAACTATGAAATACATGCACCAAAATAACAGTACAGTAAAGTATAAGTCATTAATAGTCTGCAACATATGGCAATTATAGTGCCTTCCTAAAGTATCTTTAAACCTCTGTGGGCATAAGAAATACTAACAACACACAAAACCCTGCACAGACTAGCCTCCTATTTGCACAAATCTTATTAGAGCATTGCAGTATGTTGCCTATAATGTGTTTGGCATAAATGTGATTGTTCCAAAAAAAAAAAAATTGTTTCACGCTTTTATCTGAAACAATAATTGTGCATTGTCAGAAATGTTTCACAGCTAGCGCTATCTCCATTAGTTATTTTTTCTTTCTCTCTCTTGTTTCCCAGTTAATACTGGAAGTCTACAATTTGTACATATACTTTTAATGTATGTGGACCCTCATCCACCCACTGGCACCCTTCAGTTGCTGCCTCATTGTTCTGAGCTACTGGGACTCTTCAATGCTTGAGTGGCTGCACAGCCTGTGTATTGTTGAATTTTGTTACAGTTCAAAGGAATCTGCCGGGATCTTCTTTTCTTTATATTCCCTTTAATTAATACAGACAATAGCATGTGCTTCACAAATGGCTCTAAGAAGGGAAATACCTCATGCCTCTTTTGCTTCATACAGTTGCAAAATAGACATAAAGAAAACACTGTCAAGCGAGTTTCTTGTTTGCCCCAGGGAAATTGACTCAAAGATGTACCACATAGTGTGGAATTTAAGTTTATTTCTGCCACAGAAAGACAGGTTTGTAGCTCATGTATAAGTACAGGAGAGGTGTGAGAGGTGCAAGTGTATAAATGAATAATGAGAAAGAGCTTGAGCTGGGCGTCTGGTGGCTTTAATCAAGATTCTGTTTGTTGTCTTAATCAAGTACGATAAAAGCAGCCAAATTAGTACAGACACTCTAACATAAATTTAAACATTTGTAGCTGTTTTCATTAAGTAGCAAAATGTTTCTTACTTGTAGTAAAACTATGGACTACTTGCTGATAAGTTATTAAATATTTTAAAAATAAGGGTGTTACACAAATAGCATTAAGTAATCTGTTCTTGGGTTTTTCTACCCCAGGACCTTCTCCAGCATTCATTGGGTCAGATCTCGAGGGTGAACAGCGCTACATCGGACTTCTCCAGGATGTGCGCCTGTACCACACAAGGCTTAACCGTAGCCAAATCCACGAGCTCCACACTCAGCCTGCCAAAGCAGACCTGCGAAACATCTCGGGTTACCTGCGGTACCGGCAGGATGAGAGGCAGAAGTCATTCGTCGTGGAAACCAGGGACGATGAGGAGGAGGAGGGAGAGGAGGTGTTCTATCTGCAGCTGGTGGCTGTGCATGGAGGCGCGCGCCTCCCCTTTCCCAGACCCATTGCTGTTTTGAGAATTGTGAAGAGTGACAACGCCAATGGGCTTTTTGGATTCACTGGGGCCTGCATACCTGATGTAAGTGCAGATGATAAGTTTTAAGCAATCTCTGCACATTTTCAAAATGTGATTGTGTTTTGGCTCTCGGCTCACCTATAATAGATTTGTCCCGTAGATCAACACAAAGTGGTGTATAGTTATGAAGTGGAAGGTAAATAACACGCTTAAAAAAGTTAAAAGTATGGTATGCATTTACTTCATCCCCCTTCAGTTGATAACCTTCAAATTTGTCTTTCATTGTCCCATGGGCTGTGTTTCTGTCAGATTTGCACAGCTAAAAGTTTACTTTTTTGAAGATTCTTCTTCAAAAAATTAAACTTCTATATTTAGGATTGTTGTGCTGGAGTGTGAATATCTGGCCAGTTCTTGTATTTGCTGCAGTATTTAGCAGATTTTCTTTCAGTGTTGCACTGTGTAGCTTCAGCTATCTTCCCATCTATTCTCAGTTCAGCTTACATCACATGACTTTATCTTGTCACACCTCGAGTGCTAAGGAAAGGGATCCCCATAGCATGATTCTGCCATCACCAGATGGTTTGCTCAGGCTGAGGTGCAGACTTAGTTGTCATTTCTAGTGAAAGTAAACAAAACTTTTGATTTTGATTTCATTTGACCTGAATAGCTTCTTCTAGTAAATGCCTTTAGTTTATATAGCAATGTGAACCTTTGATGAAACACCAGGGACATATTTTTCTGCATTGGTTTTCTTTTTCTTACATGAACTTGGACATGCCTCTATATCATGCAATTATCATGTTAGACTATAGGGATGATGCTGTATGAAGGAAATGATGTTCGGTTTTTGTCTTCCTCCAAAGTCGGTGACTAGAATTTTTTTCTTTTAGAAAAGTGGACCGGGTTCATCAGTTGAATTCTCAGTTTGCCGCTTTTCCTTCCCATAATGAAAGAGTTTCCACTGAACCTGATTCAACGTGGTACAAATGGATGTATCTCTAAGCATTTACATCATTAGAAAAGTACATATTTTTATGGTGACCTTAATTTTTTTTTTTTTGACCAGGTGCCTTTGTAAAATATCATGTAAAGATGAACACTATAAATTACTAAGATTCATCACCATGTGTCATGGTTGGTCAATCTACTGATTGCCAAAGTAGGGAAAGTAAAATGTCATTTTTAAGACATGTTTCCATAGGATCTGTGTTGTGGAATTGCCAACCCTTAGTCTCTGCCCAGTAAATACAGAGTATGCTTGATACCAATACATGTAATATTAACCCAGTTGGTTGCCAGTCTCTGTGCTGCTGCATATTTTATCAGTCTTAATGTCAGGCTGCAGAGAGAGAGCATGCTGTCCCTTTTAATTTTATTGGACGTGTGCACTCTTGTTTGTGCCGTCTCAGGTGGAGCGACAGCTGGTGAGGCAGCACAGGTCTGTTAGAGGGGGCATTCCTTTAGAAGTGGATCTGGAGTTCCTTCACTCGAAACAGGAGATCCTGCTCCTTGTTTCAATCAATACAACAGATGGCAGGGCTGGGGATGGCATTCCATCAGAACCAGAGCATCTCCTTTGTTTTAGACCATCTAGAGACAAAGACTTACATGCACTATCAGGTGCTACCACAGTAGAGTTATTAGATGGTGTTATTAGCCTTAAGTATTAAGCTTACTCTTTTAATTCCAACATACTGCTGTAAGTAAATGATAGTCTACAACTGCATCCATACATTAATGATGTTTGATAAATGTTCCAACAGACCACTGAGGAGGGCTCCACCATCTCCTGTGTTATTGAGCGTGTGCGTGGTTCTCTGGATTTTGTCTTTGTGAACTACACTGTTACCCAGCTGGACAGCGTGGAAAGTGACAGCCCAGCACATGAAGACTTTGCTAATGCAACCGGAGCTGTGGTTTTCACACCTGGACAGCGCTCAGAGGTGTGTCAGTATCTGAGTCTTTCTGTGGGTTGGGAAAGACTCTCATACTGGAGTTTATTCAGGAAAAATGTTTGTACATTGCACACAGAAATCATGCAGGAAAGGCTCTATGCTATATTTACAAATTTCATAAAAATTCCTGATGTGCACTTTTAACAGAAGTCCTATTCTCTGGCTGTCTTGTTTCTTGATAAACAGCTCCTCCTACTGGGCGCCTGGTAGTAAATTTGAAACTTAGCAAACAGGTGTAGGGAAATTCTTGTAATTAATGCTGCCACATAAACATTACTTCTGTTTGTTTAAAAACACACAACTCTAAAACTATTAATGGCTACAGTCTCGACTTTTTCTTTTTTGATCTTGGAGGTAATGTTTGCCAATCCTTCCCTCAGGTTCTGAACCTTGTGGTGTATGACGATAACCTCCCAGAGCTCTCAGAGTCTTTTCAGATTGCTCTAGTGTCAGCAGAGTCTGCTGATGGAAAGCCAGGCTCCACCCCCACCAGCGGAGCCAGCATCGATCCCAATAACTCTGTTAATACCGTCACTGTCAGAGCAAGTGACCACCCTTATGGTATTTACTCTCAACATGGGCTACAATTACTAAGTAACATATGACGCCTACTTTTACCTGTTTCATTGTACATTTTCTATTTTCTCCCTTACGCTTCTTTCCTTCAGGCCTGTTGCAGTTCCAGCCCAGCCCACCTCAGGAAGGTCTGATCTTACCAGCTTTACAACCTGCACACATCACTGTTCATGAAGAGGATGGTCAGATCCAGCTGCCAGTCACCAGAGCCCAAGGCCTATTAGGAAAAATCGTTGTGGGGTACAGAACAACCCCTTTCACAGCATCCAGCCCTGAAGACTATGAGGTTATTTTACATTTATTTATTGTTTTTACTAATTCGCCTACACTGTCGTTGTACCTAAATGTAAATGTTACGACTGACAGAAAAAAATATATGGAATGTTTGACCTTTTTATTTTTCCCCATCAGGACTCGGCGGGTATTCTAGAATTTCTTCCAGGTGACAGGTTGAAGTTCATCAATGTGACCATTGTAGATAATCCTGTCCCAGAGCTTGAAAAGGATTTTAGGGTGGAGCTCTACAATGTAGATGGAGGAGGTGAGAAGTTAAAATTTAAATCATGAGTTGATTTTCCTGAAAATATTATGCTTTTTAAAAATCTGCTGAATTGCTGATGCATCCTATCCCTTTCTGTGTGTACTGTGTGCTTTGCTCCTGTTTACTTCCACATACCCACACGTGTGACTGCCTGCCTACAACTCCTTCCTTCTTGCCCCTCAATCTCCTTTCTGGTGTGATTCCAAACTGGCTTGAATCCCTCCATCCCCAACACCAACCTTCACTTTGTGATCCATGTGTGTGATCCATTAGTTGATCATTTTCTGCATGGTGAAGCGAGTGGTAGTGGGGAAAGTGATTTTGATTTCCTCCCTCCACCCTATCAGCACCCTGGTAAGTCTCCCCCTCCTCAACTCCCCATTATGTCTCTTTTGTTCACTCCTTTATGATTACATTCCTTTAGGAGTGTTTGCCTTTTTGAGTGTGCTTGATATTTACATTACGCTGTGACCCTGGTGAGAAGTAATTAAGAAGATTGACATGGGAAAAGCAAATAGAGTTCCAAAGAGGAAAACAGAAAACCCATTTGTATGAACTGTCAGCACCCCCACTGTCTTCCTGAAACTTTAGGATTCAGTAAGTAATTCTTAAAGTAATTGGAGATGCAATTAATCAGAGTATTGTGGCCAGGTCTTTTGACAAATTTAGCTTTGTCTAACAAACCAAATCTAAATTTTATAGAGCATCTTACAAATTGGAAGGGTTTTTACTCAAAGATACAGATATAACCAAGTATTAGTACCAAGTATTAGTAAGGTATACCTTAAAAAGTATTCATGAGTGTCTATAAATTGGCTCCTCTATATCAGCTTGACAATATGTTGAGTATAAAATGACTAAAGTAGCTTCCTGTATTAGCAGGCTGTATGAGCAGTGGGTAGTCTTTCTTTATTATAGGATCTAATAACTTTTGCTCTTATGTCACCCAGCTGATCTGTTTTATTCCTTACTTTACACCATCTACCTGAAGATTGTCGTTATCAGCATGACCAGACAGAACTTAAGTGTGATGCCTTTGCTGGTCATAAAACAAATAGATTTTCTATTTTAAATTTTCAGGCAGAAGGTTTTCTGGTCACCTGGAAATTTTTCTGTACATCTCTAAAAATAATGTCCACACCTTGCACACATCACTGTTCATGAAGAGGAAACCTTGCATTTTTATGTCATGTTCTCAATCATACTACTACTAAATTTGCTGTTCAAAATAAGTTCATGCTAATCAAGTGACGTCTCTGGAAGTACTTTCTTCACTCTTTTCTAGTAGTGTTTTTTAGTTTTTCATCCAAAGTGTAACATGTCAAAGTCATTTGCAATTTTCTGCACAGCCACCTTGGGAATTGCATCTCGAATTACTGTCACTATCGCCGCTTCTGATGATGCACATGGAGTGTTTGACTTCAGTCCTCAGTCTCTATTCGTTAATGGGACAGAACCAGAGGATGGGCTTAGCTCAATCATTCTGATGGTTAGTCAAGTACACAGTTTACTATTTATAGAATGTTAACAGATTGTTGAACATCTTGAGCATTTTCTCTGGTTTTCTATCCTCATACAGGTGGATCGGTCCTTTGGAGACCTTTCTAATGTGACCGTGTACTGGGAAGTTGATCCCAGTTCTAAAGGAGAGCTCCTTACGAGGTTTGGCAACATCTCCTTTGGTGTAGGGCAGATATCAGAGAATATAATCATCGGTGTAGCCCAGGATGAGATCCCCGAGTTGGACAAGAGCTACACTGTGTCTCTGGTTAACATTTCAAAAGGTCGTCTGGGTGTCCAAACATCTGCCACTTTGACTGTGTTCGCCAGTGATAATCCTTATGGTCTTTTTGTATTCGGTAATATATCGAGGTCTGTTCGTCTTCCTGAAGCGGATGTAACTGTCTCACTCACTATCCAACGTCTGAAAGGAACCATGGGTCAGGTGTGTCCAGCTATCATAAGCCGAATATATAGACACATTTCCATATGTGGCTGTTGTGTCATCCTTCAAAACCTTTTCCACTTTTTGCTATCAGGTGCAAGTCACATATGGGACACTAAAGGAGTCTGACGCAGAGCCTTACAGGACTCCTGGTGTGGGCCGAGCCACTGAAGGGCAGGACTTTGTTTCCCTTCTTGATTCAGTTGTGTTTTTGGCCAATCAGACTGAAGCAAACATCACACTCAGAGTACTTGACGATGATGATCCAGAACGAGATGAGAGTGTGTTTGTCAAACTGATCAGTCTTGATCTCATCAAAGGAGATCAAAACAGACCCAGTAAGTTACTGTGTATAGAACTTTTTGATGGTTTTATTTTTTTTAACATGAACGCAACAATGCCTAAAGCGTTAGGGCAGTCCTCCAAGTAACTGAATTCAAGTATTTAAGTCACTTTCATGGCCATGCTTTAATAAAATACATCAGTTAGGGCATTTGGATTTCACAAATGTTTTTCTTTCACAAAAACATTTGTGAAAGAAGGGGCTGCTCCCAGGAGCTCAATACATTCCAGCATGGTACCATCATAGGTAGCCACCTGTGCAAGAAGTCCTGTTGTTTCATTTCCTTACTACTGAATATTACATGTCAGCTTTTAGTGGTATTTAGTTTAACCAACTGGGAAAAACAACTCACAAAGATGTGGTAGACCACATTTACCACATCTAGTCCAACACAAATTCTCTACAGGTCCAATATTTCTATAAACACACCAAAATCTTGAAGACAGTCCTCCTAGAAGGATCAAAGGTGTTATAGCTGCACAACACCAAGTTAAACCAATGTCAGTTAGATTGTCACTAAAGTTTGTATGTCTAACATATTTCAAGAAGATAAAGTATTTATAGTAACTTTATCATGTTTAATGCAGAACATATGCTTTCTGTACCATTCAGTCTTGACGTCCCCCTCTCTGGGCCCTTTGACTGACATTGTTGCCCAGGTGATAGTAAAGGCCAGCGATGACGCTTTTGGAATCCTTCAGTTGTCTGCTTCTGCTGTCAGTGTTGCAGAACATTATGTTGGGCCGATAATAAATGTCACACGAGTTGGTGGGATTTTTGCTGACGTGTCTGTCAAATTCAGAGCTATTCCTGTGACTGCCAGAGTCAGTAAGTTTTGAACAAATGAAGCATAATGATGAAAAAAATCCAACTGATTGGTGCAGTTGCAGGTGGACCTGTGCATTATGGTGTGCTGGTGTGTGCTCTTGCAGGCGAAGACTACAGCGTAGCCTCGACTGATGTGGTCCTTTTAGAAGGAGAAACCAGTAAATCTGTTCCAATCTACGTTATTAACGATCTGGTTCCTGAGCTGGAAGAGACCTTTGTTATTGAGCTGATCAACCAAACAACCGGAGGGGCACTGCTGGGAGAGCTCACACGTGCTGTCATCACCATATTGCCTTCTGATGACCCTTTTGGTGCCTTTGGTTAGTAGCACTAATCCATGTTCTTCTTTACTAGACTATAAAAGGCCCTCATTGCTTAACAAGTTATACCTTTTTTTATCTACCCAGTCTTCCAGGCTGTCCCAGTGACAGTTGAAGAACCAGAATCCACCTCTGCTGTGGTCACATTGCCTATTGTGCGCAATGCTGGCACTATTGGAACAGTGGCAGTCCAGTGGCGGGCAACTGTTAATGGTAAACTCGCAGAGGGGGATATCAGACCCACATCTGGAGAAGTTAAATTTGCTCCTGGGGAGACTGTGAAGACGATCAGGGTTGAAATTTTACCTGACGATGTACCTGAAATTACTGAGGTGACCAAAGAAATGGAAAAAGTAAAAAAAATGCATAATGATATAGCCTGTCTTGTTATTAAAAAAAAAAGTATTTCTTTCTGCTCTGTGTGTTTTAGGTTATTAAAGTAGAACTAATCGGTGCCAGTAATGGAGGAAACTTGGGAGCTGATACGTCTGTTAACATAATAGTGCCTGCAAATGACAACCCATATGGGACAGTTTACTTTGAACAGACTGTTTATCGTGTTCAGGAGCCACTGGAGGGAGCTTACGGTGCTAATATCACTGTCCGCAGGAGGTACTTTTCAGAATAATTTATTGGCTACTCAGGAAAAGTATTCACAACTCAACCACAAACTTCAAGATGTTTAATTTAGATTTTATGGGTTTGGCAAAAGTATTGTCCAGTTAAAAAGCGGAAGGAAAATTATACATTCGATATGCTTTTATTGCTAGACCACTGCATTGTCACTTTGGCTGTGTTTACTGTTGTTGTCTTCCTGGGGAGGTGAACATTTTCTAAAGTTTGGCAGAAATTATCCTGTTAGTAGCAATGAACTGCTATTTTAGCGTATGAGTGTAAAAGGGGCTGAATGCAATTATACAATATACTTCTTAGATTTTTATTTAAAAAAACATGTATAATTTTTCTTTCACACCACCAATATGTGCTCGTTAATATAAAATCCTTATAAAATCAAATAAAATGAACGGCTGATGTGACAAGATCTTTTCACTGTATATTGTTTAACACTTACGCATATACTAGCATACAACACTAATTTTCACTGCTGTTTTTGTTTTTCTCCTCTGCCTTATTCCAGAGGAGGTCACTTTGGTCGCTTGAAGATCACATACAGCACTTCTGAGGTTGATATTGTTGGCTTGGCTCAGGCTCAGGACCAAAATCTATTGATCTACTATGACCCTCCAAAGTCAGGTGTTCCAGCCAATGGCCTGTTTGCGACAGTGAATATCACAAGTCAAAGAGACCCTGTGGCTGCATGCGCTGCTGCCTGTTTGAGAGAAAAGGCCTGCCAGGCCTTTTTTCTGTCATCAGCTGTGATGCCTCCGTCCTGTTCGTGGGTTACATCGGGGGCCAACCAGCTGACCCCTAGATCTCAGGTTTTGACTTATATTAAAAACACCACTGCAGCTGCTGTCTTATTTAGTGCCCAAGCTGTGGCGGGAAGTGATTACACCCC
Source organism: Girardinus metallicus (assembly GCA_903067095.1). Lineage (NCBI taxonomy): Eukaryota > Metazoa > Chordata > Actinopteri > Cyprinodontiformes > Poeciliidae > Girardinus > Girardinus metallicus. Next base: position 30,614 of record CAEGAE010059663.1, read on the forward strand.
TGTCACTACTCAAAGTGCCTTTATGGAGGATGGATCTGGGACTGCCAACCTATCAGTCTTAATCTTGACTGACAAACTCCCAGAAATGGACGAAAGCTTCTCTATACAGATCTTAAAGGTAAAGCTCAGTCCAGCCTAAACCTAAGTTATATTTCAATCTATATACAAAAGCGCTGTGGTAACCGAATGTGTATTCTGTGTTGTTTGAAGGTAGAGTTGGTCAATTTGACCGTGTCACCGAAGAACTTGCCTACAATCGGTGTGCCAGCTAAGGCTGTAGTCACTATTGGAGTGAACGGGGATGCATTTGGCATATTTTTGATCTACAGTCTCAGTCCCAATGCTACTAAGGAAGGACTATACCTTGAGGTTCGAGAAGAGCCCACAGTTGTGCCGCTGGTTATTGAGAGAAGAGGAGGAAATCTGGGCACTGTCACTGTGGAGTGGAGATTTGTTGGAGGAAAAGCCACACCAAATGCTGATTTCATTGGTAGTGGGGGGACTCTGGTCTTTGATGGTATGTGCTAGCTTCTTGCCCATCTCCGTAGCCTTAGGGTCATTAAAAGGTTTACATTTCTTTAATTTGTTTTACAGTTTAAATATGTGGATTTAACCAACGTTGCTTCTACCTTTTTCCTCTTTGCACGCAGGTGATCTTAAAAAGACAGTAGAGGTAGTAATCAGAGACGATTCGGAACCTGAGGACAGCGAGAGCCTCATGATTGGGCTTGTTAACACAGCTGGAGGAAGTCGTATCCTCCCAAGCTCAGACACCGTAACCATAGTGATTCTGGCAAACGACAATGTGGCAGGAATAGTAGGATTCGATCCAGGCTCTCGTTCTGTCATTGCCAGAGAGGGTGAGTATTGTACATAAATTTGAAAGAGCTGCTGTGCCAGCACTGCTAATGTCAATGTGGTGAAATTAGCTTTTTAACATTCTGTCATTACACAAACCTAAGTGAATTGTATTGGGATTTTATGTGATAGACTGAGATCGAGTTGTTCTTTTTTTGTTTTACAAACTAAGAAAAAAATTATATGCATTTGTATTTAGCTTTACTGTAAAGTGACAACAAGTAAGTCATTGTCAAGTCAAGCAATTTATAAGTAGTCCAATCATGTTCACTGCAAGCCAGATAAGAAAGACAGAAAACATGTTGATGCACTACATACACAATGCTGCATAATTATGCAACACTTTATGCTCATCTGTGTTGTTTGAATACCAATAAAATCAATTTAGGTTTATAGTTATACTGAGACAAAATGTGGAAATTATTCTAGCCATTTCATCATTAACTAAATTTTCTACATGTTTACTGTTCTCCTGTTTAAGAAAGTTCGTAGAATATAAATCAGTTTCCATCCACATTGCAGCCTAGAAAGGTGCTATTCCATAAGATTTGTGATTCTCCAAAACAACCAAGCACTCAAATAAGAGGAATTTCTGTAAGACAACCCTTGTGCCACTGGGTTACTGGGTTACATCTAATTATGTATGAGTGTGAAAGTGAGAGTAAGAACTTATGGTGATGGATGTTGACGCTCCAACAGGTGGGCTCCAGCCTTTTCATTGTCATGAAATCATTTGTGCTTGAGCGGTTGAAGTCTCCATATCGTTAGACATCTTCAGAAACCCCGGATGTCATCTACACCTTAAAAATATTTTATTGAAAATGTAAAAAAAAATTAATTACTATGTTGCACTGTATTATATTTCTTATTACAGGCGAGAGGTTGTCCTTATTATTGTTGAGATCAGCTCCAGGTTTGGGTAACGTCACGGTAGACTGGACTGTTCAAGGTCGTCTTGCTCACCGCACTTTTATTCAAACATCAGGAACAATTCTCTTCAATGAGGTAAATAAGATGTCATATGTTTTTTTTGTATAATTTTTGTTCCCTACTTGATGGCTGTGTTTTTCTTTCCTTACCCTAGACCTAACCCTGCTTTGTGTCACGACTAAGCATTTACTAGGATCAACTGATGAACAGATTGCAACGAAATGCCATGTGCATATTATAAATTCTGCATATTTCTGCTGATTCCTACAGGGACAGCTAAATGGCACTATAGAGCTGCAACTTATGGATGATGCCACACCAGAGAACCAAGATCAGTACAGAGTGTCACTTTCCAACCTACAAACATTTGGTACGAAACATAATATTTCTTTTAGTGAGTAGAGTCTGAAATACCTTTGTGAATATACTTAATCTGCATTCAACACTTGCATGCAGGTGTTGTAGTGACTGGCCGTGCTGCACTGGACGTTCAAGGCAGTGAAGCAGTACTCACTGTCGACACCAGCGATCAGCCATACGGGCTGCTAACTATTGCACCATCATCCCTCAGGGTGAGCACAGAGGAACGGGACCAGATTATAAACATCTACATCAACAGAGAGTTCGGCTCCTCAGGTTTGTAAGCAAAGTATGAATTGTAACTGTAGTTACCTTTTAATAGATTTGTTAAATTTTCCTGTACCATGAATAATAGATCACAACAATTTTTTTTCTGCTTGTAGGAGTGGTGAATATTACCTATGAGGTTACCAGAGGTTCACTACAAAATCTGTCTGAGGTGGAGGGTGGTCTTGCTGATCCAGGACAGGACTTTGTTTCTGGCACTGGCTTTGTGGTCCTTCAGGAAGGACAGACTTCAGTTCCCATTCCGGTCACCATCATGGAGGTAAGGACATTTATTTAAAAGTAACTGTCGAGTACTGCATGTATCCTTGTGTCTTGATAAAAATTGTTAAACCCAGAATTATCCTTGCTCCTCTATTTAGATTTCAAATTGTTTTTATTCAAGTTTAGTGCTAAAGAAAAATGAGGCAGGCATATCTCAAAGGATGATAAAACAATGTAAAAGAAGCATCGGTTTTGAATAAATAATCGATTTTATTTGCATTTTAATAATCATGTTGAAAATTACTTATGTCCCGCACCTGAAGATTGATTATGCCAAAAGTTGTAGCATTTGATGGGATTAAACAAAATCTAATGAGAACACAAACAGGAGCCTCATTGAATGAAGAACTATGACTATATATTTGAGAAACAATTATATTCACTGCATTTTGATGGTACATTTACCATTACATCCTTAGGTTGTATATGTATAGTACATGTTCATATTCTTTCTGCAGGGCTTCCCTCACATTTATTTTAGCAGACTGGGTAGAATATTGCGTTTACAACTTCTTTCCTTATCAGGATGACATTCCAGAGCTGCAGGAGTTCTTCTTGGTCAACATAACATCTGCAGTTCTCATCACAACTCTTGCAACTGTTCCTCAGCTTGGTGAGAATTCACTACAGTTGTTAGTTGTACTTAGACAATAATTTCAGGCCAGTATGGACAGACCTACAAATGACCTTTTTTGTAGTTTTTTCCGATTTTGTTTCATTGTTTTTTAATGCATTGCAATAAATTTTCCTCTTGTCTGTCTAAAATCCTTTAACATGTCCTATTGTTTGCTGAGCAGAGGTTGCTTACTGTACTTTGCCAGGTAAAATACATATAGATATACGTTTGAACTGCCTTACGTATGAGGAACTAAATTGCCTGATGTACCCTCCTATTGCAATATGCTGTTAAACTTTCAGCTCTCAAAATGGCTCTTTAGGTTCAGTTTTTCTCCCGCTCCTATGAAATCTTGACCACAGCCCAATTTATGAATGAGTAACTTTAGAAAGTGATGAGTTGACAAAGTATAAGTACAACTACAACAGTGCTCGGAGGTTCCCAGAATACTATCAGTCCGCTGCCTGGAGACACATGGTAAACATGTTCTTTTGGCAGCAATCATTATGTGGCTTGGATGGTGAGACTGATGCTTTTTATGATTGAGGAAGTCTTGGGATTTGGTGGCAGCGCGTAGCCCTGTGTGGTGAGGAAGAAGAAAGCCAAACTAAACCCATAACTGGCCTCCCAGTGTCCTGGCCGCAAAGTAAATGGAAGAACTCTACTCAGAGGGTCATAAATCAGTCCATAAATACATCACGCTTGGCTCCTCCGCCTCCCAGGCTTTTCTCAAGAGATGCCTCCTAGTTGTAATCCTTTACGTTTGCCATGATTAAAGTTAGAGCCCCTGCACTTACTCCCTTCCCAGTTTTTTTGCTGCTTGCAGTTCAGATAAGCCTGGCGGAAAAACTAAAGCATAATTATTAAATTATAAACCACAGTAAGAACATCATTTTCACTCTCTCTCTCTGTTTACACGCCTTCAGACACCAGTGGCTTGGTGGCAGAAGTCACCATCGTTGCTAATGATGGGATTAGAGGGGTCATTGAATGGACAAGCGCCACGTAAGAAAAAACATCCACAAATTTGTACCATTTAAATATATGCCTACGTTGTATTAAAATTATTTGAAATGTGCTCTGCAGGTATGAAGTGAATGAGACAATCGGAGCACTGACTCTCGTGGCGTACAGGAACAAAGGGACATACGGGAATGTCTCCCTTTTCTTCTATGCTCAGAACTTGGAAGCCCAACAGGGACTTGACTACAACGCTAGTGACATGGTTAGCAATGTCCAGGTTCCAAGTATTCATTGTTACACACAAAGTCAGCACTCTACACATGTATTTAGAGTGTAAATGTCCCCATTTGCAGTATTCTACAGCTGTCCGGAGTCAAATGTGGAAACAAAGATGCTCTGTTCAGATGAGACCAAAAGAAAACTTAGTGGATTTCATGGAAAATGCTGTGTGGCTTAAAACTAACTTTGCCCACCATCCTCATGGTGAAACACGGTGGTGGGAACATCATTATGTGTGGATGATTTGTTAAAAGTGAAAACATCTGCATTTAATATTTTTCCAGTTAACATTACAAATGTTCATACACTTGAAGGATTTATTGTGGCATAAAGAAAGTATATGCATGACTCTAACCTTTTTCCTGAACTTAGGCTCCTAAGGGCTTTTGTAAAAGTAACACTGAGTGTCAGTTTTCACTTTTAGCTCCCTCTCTTTTCCCAGAGGCTCCATTTTGTAAATGGTGAAAGGCATAAGTTTGTGGAGGTGCAGATAATTGATGACACAATTCCAGAGGGAGCAGAGAGATTCCAGCTAATCTTGTCTGAGCCTTCGCCTGGATTGGAGCTTGGCAGAATTACTACAGGTAGGAAAAAGGACAGCATAGAACAAAGTTTTTAAAACAGGCAACAAAAGTAGGTAGCGTGATGTTTCAAGAAATGACTTGAAAAGCGTGTGCACTTTCTTCTTCAAACAAAAGGTCATTGAGCTGACTCTCTTCACACCAGTAAATTCACCCCTGTTAGCAACCATAGTGCTCTAGGGATACTTACTTTTCCCTGTTTTAAATTTGTTATTTTATTTTACAAAACTGGTCCACTAGCTCTCTAACTAGTGTCAAAGCTTTATCTTAGTTTTAGTTCAAAAATACAAAAAAAATGCTGAAAGAGGTGGGTGAGATTAAGTCAACATCCCTTTTACTTTGTAAAACATTTGATACGCTTGTTGTAGTGATAGACTTCAATCATGTTTCATATTTAATAACCCACAGTACATTTTCTAACTGTCTTTGTCTGCTTTAACAGCTACTGTAAATATCCTGGCCAGTGATGATGGACATGGTGTCATTTCCTTTAACACCAGTGATCATTTCCTGTTACGGGAGCCTACCTCTACGTCACAGCTGAGTGACAGCGTAGCTAAACTCTATGTGGTCCGTAACCCAGAGGAAGGCACTTTTGGCACAGTCTCGGTTCAGTTTACCATCATGGATGCCAACGGCAGCCTGGCAGAGGGTGATGTGATGCCAATGCAAGGTTTCATAGTTTTGGAGGATGGCGTCCGATTTAAGGTAAGTTAGGCAAATGTAAGTACCAAATGGCATTGAAAGAAATAAAAAATAATTCCAGAAGCTCACATAGATCAAGTGTTGATTTATTTTCCCTGTTGTTTCAGATGCTGGAGGTCCGAGCAATACGTGATGCTGAACCTGAAGGGAATGAAACATTCACATTGACCCTGTTTAACCCAACAGGAGGTGCACGGCTTGGGGACCAGCTCCAAATTCTTGTCACTGTCCTGGAGAACCTAGCGCCTTCAGGCTTGTTCCGAATCGGACCCTCTCTCAACAGGTCTCAGTGCAGTTTTATCAAAAGATCTGAAAGGAATGCTGCTGCTTACGACCTATCACATGTTTTAAATAGTTAAAAACTGCATTTCCTACATAGGGTTATTTGTTGTGTCTCTATTCAGAACCAGCACAACAGTGGTGGCTGAAGAGGGAAGCAGAGCTGTCATCCTCACTGTCTCTCGCAGTAATGGCTTGGAGTCAGCGGTTAGTGTAGAGTGGGAGATGCAGTCTGATACAGCTACCGCTTCTGGTGAGGCTAAAAAGTAAAAATCAATCTAAATCTCTTCTTGCACTCTTCTTTGACTCAGAAGATACTTTTTTTTCTTCCTGCAGAGGGTCCCCTCCCAGTCATTGGTCTGTATCAGAGCTTTGAGAACAACCCTACATCTGCTTGGTGCTCCATTCCAGCAGAGTCTTCCTTCCTGGCTTTAAGGCTTGACCTGAAGCCCGCGGTTGGGGCTGTCCACACTCTAGCAACTCTGTATCGGTGGCAAGGTGTTTTTGTGCCAATAGAGGTAACCTGAATATTCCACCAGAACTAGGACAATATGTTCTCAGTCTAGGAATGATTGAAATATGAGGGATTAATTAAGCAACATTGTTTTCTCTGATTGTTTTAGTCTGTCAGAATCCAAGACCCAGCCTCGTGTGTTGGGTTTGCAGTCAATGGTTCTACCTACATTGCCATTACTCATGATGGCCCCCCTTTCTACCCTGCTGCAAACCTTAGCATCTTTAAACTGCAGAAGGACCTCAACATAACATTGGCAAGTATAAAATCATGACAATTGTCATGTTTTGGTGCATTGCTATATTATTATGACATGTTGCATATATAATATGGAATACATTATTTTGGTTTTTAAAGGAACAAATCATAGGAGTTGAAGCCCTGGATGTGAAACACCTATCCACTGAAGGCAAAGATTACCTAATAGCATCTAGCCAGGTGATGCAGACTGTTTGTTTTTTTAAACAGTTGAAAATATAAATGCCTCCAGATTTGATGGGTGTTATACATTAATTAATATTCTTTTTTTCGCTGATTCCTTAGATTTTTGTTTGGAGGGGCAGCTCCTTTGCACTCCACGGGACTCTCAATTTTGAACAGGACATCCTGAGTCTATCTCCATTTATTCATGCAGATGCACTCTATCTGTTGGTGTGCATTGACAGCCAAAGTGGGAGCTGCCAACTTCTGCAGTGGAGCAATGGCTTATTTCAGAATCCACAAACTCTGCCACTTTCTGGCAGAGCCATTCAAGTGGAAGTAGTCAACACAAGAAGAGAGGATACTCTACTGTTGATTGCTGTTGAAGGTGATCTAACTTGTATGAGTTCGTAAGATACTTGCTGTATGTAGGTTCCTAAATTTCTAATGAGCAGTTAACATTTTTTCTTTTCTCTAAAGCCTACTCAGATTTTGGAATAGTCAAATCAATGCTGGATGGGGCTACACAATATTAGGGAAACATAACAATGCAATATTGTTTTGGAGTGCTGCATTAATATCCATAACAACTGACCCACATTTAGCATGCTGTGACACATAGGTCAGGTATGAGCATTAAACACAAAGAAAAGTCCATCCAGTTGGCAAAATACATTACTAACATGCAAAGTGTGAATAAATCCCACATGAAAAGTGAGCTTACCAATTGGAATCAAGAGCTGATACCTGGATGTGTACCTTCAGAAGTGTTGATAAAACAACATGTAGAGATATCAGAAAAAAAATATCTGAAGTGATTTGCCAAGCAAACTGTAACTACAATAGCATCAACAGCCTGATGCATAGGTAAGATTATGTTTATGTTCACTATATAAGCAAAGTCTAGGATGCCTGTAAAGTGGGACTAATCCACAGTAAGGAGACAGGAATGTAATGCATTGTATGTTTTCTTAGTTTTGATCTATATCTTCTTGGTAATTATGCTACAGTTTGATTTTATTACAGACTGCAAGCATGTTGGTGAAACAAACAGAAACTGCTTATTGCTCACTAAACATCTTTGTTCTTTTGTTCCCTCTATGATTGCAAAACTTACAGTCTCTGTCTGGTTATATACTTTTGCAGTGCTCTGTTTATTATGAAATGATATGATCCTTCTGAGTTTGAAAAAGTGGTGAGTTTTTGGTTTTGACCTGTTGTGGATTTATGTCGCAAGGCCTCATGTGCAGCACAGCAGAGCCACAAAATGACCCAGAAGTTGTAATTATTTAGTCTTGGGCGTGTCAGTCAGACGAGTGGTTACATAAACATGCTATTCTAGTGTGAATGAACGTATTTCTCTGAAGCATTCTTCGTTTGCTTCTGTTTTCTTCTTACAGGTCCCTCGCCATCCTGCGAAGTATTACGGTGGAGTTTAGCAGAACCTTCACCACAGCACCATCAGTCCATTCCTCACCCAGGGCTCGCCTCCATTCACTCCTTTACTGTGCCGTCAGGGATCAGTAAGCACTCATACCCTGACCAACTCTTTTTGTAAAGATGTATTGCTAATGTAAAATAGCTGAAGATTTATAGCATTATGAAAAAGTGTCAGTTTATAGATTTGTTGCGTTTTTACTTGTCACATCTTTCAGATCACCTAACAAAGTTTAATCTCAAAGATAATCAGATTAAATACAAAAAGCAGTTTTCTGTAGTTGAATCAATTTAGGGAAAAAAGTGCAACCTATCTGACAACATAATGTGAGATCCTAAAAAGCATCCCCTAACCTAAAGAAGTTCAACAACCTGTGAGAAACAAAGTCATTGACATTTATCAGTCTGAAAATGAGCGACAAAGCCATTTGCAAGGTTTGAGAGATTCAGATGACCACAATGAAATTTATTATACACAAATGCAGAAAACATGGAACATTGATGAACCCTCACAGGAGTGGCCAGCAGTTAGGCAACTTAATCATGAGGCCACAAAACAAAGAAGACCAGCAAATAAAACACCACAGGCCTCACTACAAGAAGACGACTTTACACTCTTACATTTGTTAAGCACATGGAGAACATTTTGTGGAGGGACAGGACAAATGTGGAACTTTCTTAAATGTGTGTATCTAAACAGAGATTTATTTTTTTTTAGCGTATGCCCTGCTAACTGGAAGAAATGGTTCTTCCCTTTACTCCTGGAGAGGTGATGTCAACCTGTTCACCATGATCCTGAGGGTACCTAGAGCCAACAACTTCCTCTCCTTCATGGTCCCATCTCTCAATGACACAAAGGCCCTTTTGGCTTCCTCTGAAGATAATAGTTCAACTATCTATGAGTTCACCTCTGTCTCAAATCAGTCTGACTTCATACTAAGGTATGCCCTGGATTACAAATATCAAACACAGGTTAGTTTTAACAGAAACAAATAGAATCGAAGGACAAAACGGGGTCCTTGTCTTTTTCCTCTCTGACATTCAGCTCCGGGGAGTTATACTTTGCTCCTGGTGACAGGGAACTTGATCTAGCAGTCAACGTCATTGATGATGATATCCCTGAGGTGGAGGAGGTTTTCGGAGTTAAGCTGAAGAATCCAAAAGGAGGGGCAGAGATTGGGTATGGTGGTGAGGTAACAATTATTGTCCCAACTAACGATGATGCCCATGGAGTTATTGGCTTTGCTCAGGTAAGAATTCATTTTAAAGTGCTCATTGTGTTATTGACTGTTTAAAGGTATTTCTAAGTATTAAGCTCTGCTATCCATATATTTGCAGAATTCCTTATACATGGAGGTGGAGGAGCTGGAACAAAATAATCAAATTTCTCTCAACATAGAGAGAAAAAGAGGAAGTTTTGGTCGACTGACTGTCCATTGGGCAGCTAACGGTAGTTTGGCAGACATTTACCCCACGTCCGGAGTGGTGAGTAACTTCTGCTGCTTACGCAGCATATAATACATTAGCATCATTTCTAAAATGCTTTTTAAGATAATCACTGCCATTAATTTTGTGTCAAAACTGCAATTTCCTTTACAGGTGACGTTTTCTGAAGGTCAGACTGTAGCCATCATCTCGTTAGCCATAGTAGCAGATGGCTTGCCTGAGTTATCTGAAGCTGTCATAATCGTCATCCGGGATGTCACCACTTTGGGCCTTCAAAACATCCAACAAGGTGCAGTTATTGACAGGCAGCGGGCTCAGGCTCTGCTTACAATCTTACCAAATGGCTCCCCCTACGGTGTGATTGGATGGCATCTGGATTCCCTGTTTACACTAACACAGGAACCACAGAGTAAGAAATCAATGAGTGACAGATGCTTACATGTTAATCTATGAGAGATCGTTGAGTTAAACTCTCTAGTATTTTAGATATTATTTAGTTAGCATTTTTCTGATTTTCAAAGTAATCACTCAACCATCCTTTTATATTCTTTTAAAAAAAAGTTACTTTAAATTTTAACAAACCCAAGATGTTTTGATTTGTATGATGGGATGTGATTGGTTTGATTAATTAAATAATATTTATTAATTAAAGCATTGGAGAAATATTTATTGAAATGGTCATACTTACTAAGGTAGAATATTTGCATACTGTTGCTTTTTAATGGAAGTTTTTCAGATACATGCAGTGCCTTGTAAAAGTATTCATACAACTTAAATATCTCCATATTTTGTCATTTTATCACCACAGTCATTCATGTTATTGTCATTTTTCATATCAGGTAATATAACAATGAAGGGGTGTGCATAACAGTACACTGAAAGGAAAATTGCATTTTTTTAAATAAAATCTCTAAAGTCTGTGTTCAGATCTGCTTAGTCTATATTTTCCTCTGTTTTTCTTTGCAAAATAAGAACAGAGTAGTTTAGATCTGAACAACTTCCAATATTCTGCTGAAGGAAAGCATTCCATGACATTATGCTACTTTTTTTTGGGTTATCAGATAAAATTCCAAGAAAATACATTGAAGTTTGCTGTTGCAAAAGTTAAAGTTGCAAGGCAATGTAGATACTGCGATTATGTGTATCATCTGGTTTTTTGGTTTTTATTATTTACCTTAATCAAATTTTTTCCAATCTATAGGAACTCCAGTCAATGTGACTCTTTCTATAGTAAGGGAGCAGGGATCATCAGGTCAGGTGGCGGTCCATTTCCAGACAAAACCAGCCTTGAACCAACACCCTTCCAATCAGGCTTCTGCAGGAAAAGACTACTTAGCCAGAGATGACACTATTATTATGTTCAACGGTGCCACAGTGGCGCTCGTCTCTATCACTATTCTACCGGTAAGGATGGTGACCAGTAATTAACATTCACAATCTTCTATAGTTTCTCCCTTTTATTTAATGCACATGAGCATATGTTTTTGTAGGATGATGTTTCAGAGCTTGCAGAAAGTTTCCTGGTAAATATCACTGGAGTGGAGCTGGTAAGTGGGTCTGTTGGAGCAGGCCAGCCAAGTCTGAAGAGGCCTGGGATGGAAGTAGCAGAAATCACTATCCAGGAGAATGATGATCCAAGAGGGGTTCTGCAGTTCAACATCTCTGAGGTGAGCGTGTAAAATGGTGAGTTAAGGTGAAGTGAAAATATAATACACCGTGTTCCAAATTATTATGCAAGTGATATTTTCGTAGATTTTCTTAAATGGTGCAAATGATGGTCAGTATAATTTTCAAGTCATGAACTATTACAGCATAAATTAAATTTTACTGAACAAACCTCCCAATGAGAACAGTATTTTTTTCAAAAATAAAAGACTCAAAATGCACTGTTCCAAATTATTATGCGCGGCAGATTTTCTAAACATTTTATGGGTTATAAAGAACTGCAAACGGTCATTCTTTGAATGTTCATCACATACTAAAATCAAAAGCTATTTCAATCAAAAACATCTTAACAGAGAGAGTTACATGTTAACATAGGACCCCTTCTTTGATATCACCTGCACAATTCTTGCATCCATTGAACTTGTGAGTTTGTGGATAGTTTCTGCTTGAATTTCTTTACAGGATGTCAGAATACCTTCCCAGAGCTGCTGTTCTGATATGAATGGCATCCCACCCTCAGATCTTCTGCTGGAGGAAACTCCAAAGGTTCTCAACAGGGTTGAGGTCAGAGGAGGATAGTGACCACACCATGAGTTTCTCCCCTTTTATGCCCATAGCAGCCAATGACAGTGTTATCCTTGCAGCATGCACTGTCATGCATGAAGATGATTTTGCTACTGACGGTTCGGCTCTTCTTTTTGAACCATGAAAAAAAGTGACCAATCAGAAAGTCCATATAATTTGCTGAGGTCATTTTCACACCTTCATGAACCCTAAAGGGGCCGACCAATGATTCTCTCCCCATGATTTCGGCCCAAAGCATGACTCCACCACCTCCTTGCTGACGTC
>CAEGAE010059664.1:0-31526 GCA_903067095.1 Girardinus metallicus
TAGAAGCACTCCTTTAAGCAAGACTCATCCTGCTGATGTTATGGCTGTTTAACTCTCTACAAGGGCGTAAATCCCATCTCATTATTGGGGGGCTGAAATAAAAAAAAAATTTCAAAAGTTTCTTCTTTACATTTTTGTACTCATTTACAGTTAACTTAAAAAGGTAAGTCTTTCCCCACCACTAGTGGGCGCTCCCCGGCTCCCGCTACCCCTCCCCTCCCCCGCCCAGTTCCCCCCCAGTGAGAATCCATTTACATTTCACAGATGTCGACCTCCCCTCGTTAGGTTCCACATCCCGTTAAGAGTCTTCAAGTCCTGCCGCAAACCGGGAAGGTGGAGTCTAAACATCCCCCGCCCACACACAGGGCGCCGTGCAGCCAATCAAACGGGCCGTATCGTTGACAAACCTCCCGCCCTGCCCACCCATCAGTGCGTGGGGTATCCTGTGGCTCCCATACCTGGCTGGTTGGCTAGCATACTCCCATTCAATCCCTGTGTGGGCTCCATTACCCCACCGTTACTGATGGCGCTCATGCCAGTCCACCCAGCACTGGCCGGTAAGTGACTGCAAAAGAAGAGGAACAGAGAGAGAGAGAGAGAGAGGGGCAGAGAAAGACAAAATGCCAGCAGGTTAGAAGAGACGAGGCGAAAGGGAGCTAAAAGGACGCTGTGCACAAGAGTTACTGGAATTTAAAACAGGCTAGAGACAGGAAGGTGAAGTTGAGGAAGGCTGGATTAATAATAAAAAAAAAACAATTAAAAAAAGCTTGTACCAAAATTAAACAGAAGTACAGAAAGAGAAGGTTTCATTGGATGGGTGGACAAGCAGACAAAAAGCAAACGGGCTTAAAGCTGTAAAATGTAACCCTCATAAGAAATAGATTTTTAATGTGTTTTTAAACTGTTGCTATGTCCTGACAGTACAGTATGAGATAATCTTTAAAAAAATATACATATATTTATATATATAAAGCTTCTCTACCTTCTCTCAGTACCAACTACGAACAATCAATCAGAACCAGGAGGCGGGTCTTAGCGCTGTCAATCATTTTCCTCTAGCATGATAGTGGACAAATTGTTTTCCCACAGCTAAGTTGTTTGTCCACCATTAGCACAGTCAGCAGCAGACACATTAAAGTTAACAACGCCAAGACCCGCCTCCTGGCTCTGATTGGTTGTTGATGGTCGGGAGAGGTGCGTTTATAGCTCTGGGAGGAGGAGAAGATCATTTTCTTTTCACAGATTATCCATTTCATAATATACTGTCACAACGTACTGACAGTTTTAATAAATACATAAACATTTTTACAGAAGTTACAAACTACAGCTTTAAAACGCCAAGCAAAATAATCCATTCCATCCCCGCCGCCCTGACAAACATGGCCTCTTTTCACACCATGAGGACGTCTTCAGCTGGCGCGCCTCACTCAAACGGGATCAGATTAAATCCCGTCAATCGGAAAGTAAAGCTATTATTAAACGTTCAAGAGATTTTTACCTTCAAGTTTCAAGTGGAAACAGATTTTCACAGGAACTTAAATATTTCTATTCACCTTCAAGTGGGATCAATTAATACAAGCTTAGACTTTCAGCTTCTCCTTTATTATTGTCGAGTGCACACGGCACTGCACATAGGACATCTAAAAACAGAAAACTCCATGACATTCATATTCAGACCAAATCAGAGAAGAAAAAACAAAAACAAAAAAAAAAAAAAACATAGCAATGAAATAAGGAAATGAATGGTATGAATGGACATAAACATCAACAACAGCTTTAAAGGACAGTCCTGACTAACAAGAATTATTTTAAACTCTCGTCAAGTTGCATGATAAATCATTTTTCATTTCTATTTTTAAGCTGCTTTCTTAGAATTTAGTCGTGTAGGAGGGGGGGGGGCAAAATTGGAACTGAAACATTTTTGGAATAAACTCGTTGCAATAGAAAGTGATGAGCTGTCCACAGGGAGCAGGGCTACAACACGGACGTGTTGAGGCGGGTTAGATCTCAGTTCAGACGGGGGTCGAGGTGTGTGCTCGTTTCTTAATCTTCTAAAAAAAAGGTGAGGAAGGGAAGTCAAGAGGGAGCAGGTGAGGTGTTGGGTGATACTGCTCCCTCTTGTGGCCAGAGCTGGTTCTTGCTTGAAGGTGAAGTCCTGTGGTTGCTGAAGTAGGAGAAGGCGGTGAAGAGCAGCCCCCGCTGCCCACCGTGCTACTTACTTAAAGCCCTGCTGGTTCCAGGCCTGGCCGTAGACGCCGTAGGTGGGGACCTGCCACCCGTTGGGGACGTACTGGCTGATCTGGGGCCCATTGCCGTACCACTGGCCCCACTGGTTGTAGGGTTGGGCCGCGGCGAAGCCGATCTTGTTCTGCTTCAGGTGTTAAAAGCGGAGAAGGACATCTTGAGTACGGATTCCTGCAGCACTCCAAACATCCACACACTTCCTACAGCAGGGCTTCTGCCAATTCATGTTCAAGATCTTTTTAAGGCAATAACTAAAGGACATTAACCACCACAGAAATGTACAAACTTTGTCCAGACACCTGGAAATACATTTGCATTTATCCTTGACAAACACAAAAACAGCTAGCCAGTTAGCATTGGTGTGTTGGCAGCGAGTTACATGTAGCTTCAATAACCCACAAAACAATACATCTGAAAAACACTGAAGTAGAGTCTCCTACATAACCAACAAGCAAGCAATTTCTGAAGAGCAAGTTTCCTGCTCATACAGCGGGTAAAACCAGCTGACCAAACATGCTGGAGCTCAGCTTGGGTTGCTAGGTGACGGGGTTGTTGCTAGGGGAGAGCAGTGTCTGCTGATGTGTGACGTTACATCTGGGAGGTTTTTGAAAAGACACCTATTGAGAAAAGCTGGTGGGGTTTTTAGGGTTGAAGCACATGGACATTCAAAAAAATATGCAAAATGTGAAATTTGCATAACACTTCCCCTTTAAGGGGAAGTGTTATGCACTTCCCCTTAAAGGGGGACATCCTGTGCGTTTCTGTTTATATTTTATTACTTAAGAAAAAAAAAAAACTATTAAAACCTCTAAATTGGAGCCCTGTAATGGTTTTCTATTACAACTGAAATGCGCATTTTCTCTTCATAGCCAGTGAGAATTCAAGAATAATATGTAATATATAACAAACATCTCAAGCCATTTCACAGGGCAAATGAGTCCAATTTAAATCCAGTCTACTTCAAGCCAAAGTTGTCTTATTTAACCCAATTCAGATGCAGTTTGATTTAGAATTACATCCAACAAAAACTCAATCCAATACATTTAAACGCTGATTTGACACATATAGCAGATTTAGGTTTAGAGCAATCTTTTGTTTCAACCAGACATCTGACTGGATTTCCAGCCACATACCGTCATTTTATAGCACAGTCAAGTAACTCAGTTGTTATAATGATTCTAAATATATATATAAAAGAAATTTGACTTCATAATTTAACGCCTTAAAATAGGGCGTACGTCTCTTTAAGAATCTCTTGCTCTTTTTGAAACTCCGCCTTCAGAAAGTCTTCACAGCGTGGTTCATCTATGAACCTTTTGTCAATGTTTTTACCAGCGTTGAGCTGAGGAATCGCTCACACAATCTCAGCTGATGTGTAGTTCCACCAGGTGTTTGCTAATTGCTGCAGGCTAGTCTGAAGGAGCTGAGTAGGAGAGCTGAATGGTTGCCTTGGGAGATTCAAGGATTTCTCAGATATGTATGACATAATCAAGGCAACACTGTGTAGGTATGTTTTTGATGAAGGAATGCCATAACATGACATTAAGCTAAAAAAAAAAACAAAACAAAGTATTTTGAATGATACTGGCGCTTTAAACTTTATACACCCAGTCTTGACTTGAACCTGAGAGAAACTATGGAGGGAGCTAAAGCCTTTGGTGCTGGAAAACAGCAACAATGAAGCCATTATGTTTTTTTTGTCTTTTTCTTTTTACACTTTCTTTTCCACTCTGTTTCTGTTAAATTTCCAATGTAAACCGAAGAAGGTAACGAGAAACAAGAAACAAAGTCGAACTACAACTGCTGTGAAGAACCTTCAGAATTAAACATTTGAACTTTTGATGCTAATGCTGATACTGCCACCGCCTGGTGTGATGTGGATATTACAGTGCCCCACAAACTGTAGATACTTTCTTTTTTTGTTTTTTTTTTTTGTTTGTTTGTTTGTTTCCCAAAAAACCGCAGGAAAAAATATCAGTTTGTGTAAATATAAAATTGCTGAACTTGTATGCAGATATCAAATTGGGCAAAAAGATAAACTGACAGGAAAATATGGAGCGGATAAAACCAGGGCGAGTTTAACCCCACAACAGCACGGCTCACACTTGCCAGTCCTGTTACTGTAAATACTAGCTTGCGTCCAACATCACATAAAGTGACTGATTACACAGACATTGACCACAATAATCGCTGCCTACGCCAAAGGACAAAGGCAAATTTAGACCGTCAGTCCAGACTGTGACTGCAAACAAATCGTCCACTAACAGACGCTGCTCCTCCTCCGCAGCAGCAGCAGCAGCAGCAGCCTCACCTGGGGCATCGACACCTGCTGCATGGAGTTCATCATGTCTGGCGTCTCTTTACCCCAGTAGCACTTCACTATGTGGCCCTCGATCGAAGAACCATTGACGGAGACGATGGCATGGGCCGCTGATTCGTGGGAGTTGAACCTAAACACAAAACAGTTGGACAAATGGACCGTGGAAAAGCTGTTTGGATAAATGCTTATTCACTAAGGATAAAAAAACAAAAGAAGTCACAGAGATCAGAAAGGCCAAATGCTCTCAGTCAGAACAAAGACGCTGCTTTGTATAAAACTAATCGGTCCGAGTTGCAGCAGAGACCTGAAAAACCTGTTCTAGTTCTCATTTGAAAAGCTGTAGAAGCATCGTATAAAGCTCGTCTGGTACGATGATGAAACGGTTCAACTCCACATACCTCACAAATGAATAGCCCTTATCTGGAAAAACTCTGACTTCCATGATCTGTCCGAATGGGGAGAAGGTCTGCCTCATCAGTTGCTCTGGAAACGAAGCAGAAAGGAGCATTAGTGACTCAGATTTGGGGGTCAAAGGGTCACGAAATAATCACCAACAGGGCTCTCGATAAACTGTATTCATTGGTGAAAATTGTTTTGGTGTCTAGATGCTCCCAAAAATGTTAGTGATGTCATTTCCTCAGGCTGAAAGCAAACTTGTTTAACTTGAAGTTTTCCTGGTTTATTTTTATATTCTTGCTTCAAACAGCATTTTGTCAGGATGAGCTGATTTAATTTTATTTTTTTAATAATGAATTTGATTTAACTAGTTTTAGCCTTTAATTTAAGGCTGAATTTAACGAACAGAATAGATGTGGGTTTCCCAAACAAAGTAGGTCAAATCCAAAAGGGAAATTAAATGTTTCAACTCATTAATTCAAGATTGTTCAAAGAATTATTGTAAAGGGTGAAGGCTGTGGGAAGGAAAGATCTCCTGCAGCAGTCTGTACTACAACAAATTTGAAAAGGCCTCTAACTAAAGACTCTGTTTTTCTACAAGTCTCATAAGAGACTGCAAAAGGCCTCTTACTAAAAAAAACACACAAATATAAGACCTCTGTAAAAGAAAAACAAAACTTGACATTAAAAGTGATCATTCTGAGAAAATGTTCTTTCTCCTTTAGCCCTAAACCTCTTCTGCACTCTCCTAAACATAAAGAAGTAACTTAAATGTCCATATTCAAAGAGTATTTTTAAAAACCTCTGAACTTTACATGTCCAAATAAGTCTTTCTCTTACAAATTACAAACAAGAAAATCAAACAAATCTTCTCTTAAGAGAAACTGCTGCGCCGATTCGTTCTGCGTTTTACTAAGGGTCAGGATAAAGTCGCAGAATTTTATGTTATGATCGGAATCGATCTCCTCCTCATCATTCTGAAAAACTCCTCAATGGCTCATCTGGATTGTGTTGCACCACAAATATATGACTTATTGGCAAATAATAAGAGATATTAATGCGTAGACGGGCTTCATTTTGACCAGCGTCAATTTACAAACACTTCCAAAACTCAATCTGACGAGTCTTGCTTGTCAAAGCTCTTCAAAAACATGAAAAAACATAGTCTAAAAAGCATAAACTATGGAGATCACATCCACAACTTTACTCCTAGTGTGAATTGCTACTAAAAAAGGAAGAACTGCAGTGACATAAACTGTGGTGTTTGCCCACCTGTGAGTCCTGTGCTGACCCCACCACAATACACGGTGCAGTTACTGGGGCTGGACTGGCTCATGACGTCATCAAAGGATAGGTGCTTGGAGTTATCTAGCGGGGCGAAGGTCACACGTTACTGATAATCCGTCGGTTCAACACAGCAGGTGATCCGAAACGGAACGACAAAATGCACTAACTCTCGTAGGTGGCCTTGGGAGCAGGGGGCTTTCTTGTGGCCCAGTTGGTCCGTATCTGTCTGCCCCCTAACCACTGACCCCCCATGTGCTGAATGGCGTTCTCTGCATCCTGGAAGGAACAAACAATCAGGTTATCCAACAGAGTTGCAACCAACACAAGCTCAGGGTTCGTGCAAGTTTCAGAAAGTCATATTTAAGACTTTTTAGTACCAGCCTGAATGAAATTTAAGGCCCAAGAAAAGCTATAAATACAGGAGACGATCGGAGGCTCTTATGGGCGATAAATTTTAAATTCTAATCAATGTTTAACACTAGAACTAGAAGACATTTGAAATATCCAAAATAATTAAGCAGCAGAAACAATAAAATGAATTATCAAGCTTCTAAACAAAATTGTCCTTCAAAAAAAATACAAAAAAACAACAACAACTAGTTGAGACCAAAGAACCAGACTGAGAACTTCAACCAAGCAGTTTTTGGTAGAAAGAGAGAAAAACTATACATAATGCAAATGGAAATGAAGCTCATTTTAATTTATCATGGGATTTAATTGATTTATTGCGGCAGGCCTAACCCTGCTTAACACAAAGTTTTGTATAACAGCTTTGCTGGGGTACTTTTTAATAGTTTAACAACAACGCTGACAGTGGTAATAACGCAGCAGTAATTTCTTACCCATTTATTGAAGAAAGACACAAAGCCGTAGCCTTTAGATTTCCCTGTAGCCATATCTTTCACGACGCGAGCATCCCTGTTGACAAAGAACACAAGGCCTTAACAAACCTGGAGCAGGCGCTTCACACCACTGTTGCACACATAAACCACAAAAAAAAATAAAAAAAAATACAAAACTGTATGTGGAACATTACTTCTTTGTTGTAACAACGCTTGTTGGCAATAAAAGCTCATTTTCACCAAATGGTGCAGCACTAGTGGGTGGAGCAACAGAGAATGAGGTTACAAACCTCCACAGCTCAATCTGCTCCCGACTCTCGTTGGGTTTTATTTGCTGGATCAGATTGAAGTTTAAAGGGGCAGTGTTGTGTGTTTTCCACGTGATGCATACATCATGTGGAAAATTATACATTATGGTATCATAAGTAACCATGCGACATGTTACCTTCATTTGTTATAAAAACGATGTATATATCAAATATAACTTAAAAGAAACTTTACTTCCTGTTTTAACTCTGTCCCTTTAAGAAGCTCCTGCTCTTTCTGAAGATTCGCCTTCAGGAAGTCGTCACAACATGGCTCCTCTATTAACCCTTTAACAATGCTTTTACCAGCGTTTCCCTGAGAAGTAATACGCTCAGGAGATTTCCTGTTCCTCCAGATATTTGCTCATTTTTGCTGGCTAGTCTGAAGGAGCTGAATGGGGGAAAGGCTGATCTGGAAGGTGGAAGCTTGAAAACCGCAGATGCGAGGAGGAACTGCACCTCAAAGGCGGAGCAAGGTCCCATCAAGCATTTTGCACAGCTGAATGGTTGCCACGGAGATTCATGGATTTCTTAAACATTCATGGAAGAATCAAGGAAACGCTCCTGAGGGAATAACTTTATAACACTGCGTAAAGCCAAAATAAAAATAAACAACAAAACTGCCCCTTTAAAGACATGGTAGTAAAATAAACAATTTATTCAGTAATGTTGCAGCTCCTCCTGATGGTGGTCACACACTGCTGTGGGATAGCATCCCATTCTTTAAGCCGCGTTTCCACCAGTTGCCCAGCATGGGGCACTGGTCTTTCCGACATGAGCAGAGATGCTTGATGGTGTTAAGGTCATTCCACCCTCTTTGGTCCCAAATTACAGAGATGATTTCTGACAAAACTCCCTCTGTGAGTCACTTTGGTCCCTGAGAGTGGAGATAAACGATTGGCACTGGCTGCAAAATCTCATTCCTGTGTCTCTCAGCACTGAGGCTGCCTCTGACGATGACCAACCTGGTTTTTCCAGTTAGGCAGACGCTAATCTACACCATCACATGCCTACATTGTAAGACATTTGTCGACGGCAAGATGGATTTCATAGGTTTGTAATGGGAACAAGCCACATACTGAACTTGTTTTCCTTACAGGTGTGACACCAGTTACAGGTGGAATAAACTGGCTTTCCAAAGGTTTATCACAAACCCAACCGATTTATATAAAATCCCCCCCGACTCTACCAAGACGAGCGATCAAGGTGGAACCAGCTGGCCAACATTTATTCGAGTATTTGTGAGGGTGGATGTATAAGTTTGAGTACAGGCCTGTCATGATTACAAATCCCAAAAATGATTGAGATAAATGATAATATTGTTGTTTTGAGACCATTTTTAAGTAATGTAATAATAATGGCATAATAATAACAAAAGTTTGCCCTCTCAAAGATCAATAAACTTTAATTTTGTAAATATTTAACATTGGTACTGGAAGATTTTTTTTTTTTTATTAAAAATAACCAAAAACAATAAAGAAAAACAGAAATAAAAACCACACACAACCAAAACCAGAAAATAAGTAGATTATGAAGCCTCTAAGCAAAATTGGTCTACTTTTTTTTTTTTTTTAAACATATTAAAATGTTTTTTAACATAAACCCCTTTTAGTCCATCTATTAAATTGTAATTTATTGCAACAGGTTTATTTGAATATATCCAAATTACACATTCTGTTTAAATATGCATGTGTAACTTGGACTCTGCCTGGGTTTAAAAATAAATAAATAAATACAATTCTGAATTGTGTGTTGTTTTTTTTGTTGTTGTTTTTGAATCTCAAATACAGGTAAGTTATATTAGCCTGGAAGGAATAAATGCTGTGCTGCTTCCTGGCGTCAGAGCAGTCGGTCCCTCATTTAAAGTCGATTTCTATAAAACCCACAATCAATTCCAGGCTCCAAACTTACGATATCCTGCCGAAAGGGGCGAAGGCAGCTTTGACGTCTTCTGTTGTTATTTCTGGACTGAGGTCTCCGACGAAGACATGAAAGTGATCTGGAAGGGCAAAACGGTTTAGAGGTTAGTCCTTCTGGCTTCCACACATATCACGTTTCTCCACAGAACAACATAAATACCATATAATCTGGTCACAACAACATTTCGTTTCCTTTTTTGTAGCACTTACTACTTGTGTCTTTTTTCTGGCTGGACGGTGTTGTGGCCCAGTTGACTTTGACCTCCTGCAGACAGCAGACAGCACAAGGCGGGGGGCGTGTTTAAATAAAAAACAAATCAATGACATTGCATTAAAGATGGACAAAAACAATTCAATTTGAACACGCCTAGGAACTTTAAGAAGCTCTTTGCAGAATAAAACGTTAACCGTCTACTTCACTGTTCTTAACAACTCATCACGCCAAACTGCATCAAAATCATCCTGGACCGATCCAACCGGACAGGTTTGGATGCAGCACTCAGGATTCAAACGAACGGAACAGATTCACACGTTCTGTACGACGTATCTAGATTTCATTTCTCTTTCGGAAAACCCATAGACCCGACTCCCCATCCCCACTCACCCTGTAGATACGATAGCTTACCTTACCCAATATTTTCCTTCCATTCATGGCCGCCAATGAGGCAGCAGCATGCCTGTGATCATAGAACTCCACAAAGCAGTATGGGTCATTTCCAGCCGTCTGTCAATAGTAAAATAATACTAATCATAAGTTAACAGTTTAATTACGTGTAAAACACACCACCACACAGCTGCCTGGTGTCAGTGATGAGTTCATACTAGAGATGCACCAAGAACTCAACCGCTGACAGAAAACGACCAATTTGACCCTGAATGGTGATCAACCCATCAGAATTTTGTTTTTTGTTTTTTTTTTTAAATCCTATTGTTTTTCTAAGCAGTGAATGCACCACACCAATGCATCTATGCTGCACTGAACAACTCTTCTCGGTGTAGATGTTGTTACTCAGAGATTAATTATTTTCAGCATCAGTACCTGTGTTTTTCCATTAAACTTAAAATTTGACATTTGGAAAATAAATTTGCTTTATGGAAACATGGCAATTTAAAACAAACTCACATTTCTCAATATAAAGTTTTGGCGTTAGGATGAGGTGTGTGTTTTTTTGTTGTTTTTTTTTGTGCACTGTTTAACGGAAACACTGAAATTGCGAAATCATGGGGGTTTTACACCCCTCCTCCCCCCTTTACAACAAAGTTTCTCGAACATTTGTAATGGCAACAAGGCTAGTGATTTATTTAAGTTGGAGGGAGATACCAGCTGATAGAAGGAAGAGTGACCGTGCTGCAACACAGGTGCTCCGTTTTATCAATTTAAAAGGTGCAGTTCTATTTGTCGCGAAACAAATAACATTTAGGATCTTGCCAGTGTTTTGGAAACCTCACAGTTGAGTGTTGTTGGAATCCACCAGCTCTATAGGAAATACACACTGAGAATTAAGTTTACAGTTAGCATGGCTAACCACGGCTTTAAGAAATTAAATGAAAGCAAACCACACAAACCAGCGCTGACCTCATCATGCAGGTTCAGCCCCCGGCGAGGAGATTTCGCGCTTTCCTCGCATCACGCTGGTTTTATATTATTTTATTAGTATTTTCCCGGTTGCCTGATGCACCAAACCAAATCAAATGCTTTGTCCACTTAGCCAGACAGAGTTAACGCGCGCGGAGATCTGAGAAACTCGTCCCATAAACTCGAGCAACCAAAATAGTTTCTGTGATTCTTATTAAAAACTCAACAAACACGAAATGGAAGAGCTACTAAAGCCACATTAGCAGCATTGAACTAAATCTCCCGTTTGTTGCTCATCTCTGCGCAGCGGATTTAACTCCTGCAGGGCCGGTCCAAGGCTGTATGAGGCCTGGAGCAGAATCTGACTTAGGGGCCCCTCTTGCTGCTAAAAACATCAGCACCTCTAACAGCTTCTGTGTTAGATTTAATCTGGGAGACGGGGAGTAGTTTAACTGGCCAACCTAAAAAGCAATCAGTTATAATTGCAGTTTGCTAGTTTGTATTTGTGAATTAATAAGAGCTCAATGTCAAAGATTAAACTCACGGCATCAGATTGTTGCTATGGTAACAAAACAATCTATGAATATTGTTCTTTGAACTTTTACAAAGTAAACTTGCCAGCTCCTTAAAATCTTACATATAAATGTTAAACAATTTTAAATCTTTTAATTTATGTATGTTGAAACCATTAAATCAAATTTAACACCATTGATCATCTCAATAAACAAATGTTACATTTATGTATCTGTGTTCTGTGGTAAAATACCAGCATTTATGGCCCCTGAAGCCCCGGGGGCCTGATGGAGCCACTGACTTAATTTGGATTAACCAGAAGTGCAAATAATTAATATTCATTTTAATTGTATTTTCTTGATTTGTTGTTTTTAAGACTAGTTGTGGGTTTAAATATCGTTTCACTGGTGATGTTTTCCCGTAACATATAAATACCCAGTAATATTTTTACATTTCTTGTCAACTTAACATCTTTTAATACAAAAACACTGTGGACCGCCTCGGCGCCCCGACCACCGGGCTCAGCAAGTTTTCTGGTGGAAACCCTGACATAGTTATTTTACTGTGCTACAAGATTTCTCTATGTGCCTAATACATAATCCTGCCCCTTTAAATACAAGCTCTGTTGATTAATTTAGCTGGTCAAACATTGACGTATAAAGAAAAACTACGTGGGATTTATTGCCCTTTTAACACATGCAGCCCATATTTAGTCAGAACAAAAATATTGCACGCCTCATATTTATTGGCGAGGTGTTGTTTGAAGTTCATCCATCAAAGAGCTCGCACGCGGTTGATCGAGAGTTTAGAGCTGACATTTAGACTGAGGTGGAGCGGTCTGTCGATACGAGGAGCGCAGAGGTGACCATGCAAGGGAAGGAGATAAACAAAGGAACAAACAGAGAGAGGTTCTATGGGTTGATGAAATGAAAATCAATCTCTATAAAAATGA
This sequence comes from Girardinus metallicus, assembly GCA_903067095.1. Lineage (NCBI taxonomy): Eukaryota > Metazoa > Chordata > Actinopteri > Cyprinodontiformes > Poeciliidae > Girardinus > Girardinus metallicus. The sequence continues at coordinate 12,355 of CAEGAE010059664.1, forward strand.
CCCAAAGAGAAAAAGTGTGGAGGGTCCCCCACGCTTCCCACCCCCCTCCTTCTCCCCCAACACACACTTACTTACACACACACACAGACCCCAGAGACAAAGCACAGCTTCATCTGTCAAAGAGGGAGGTGTGTTTGTCAAAGCCAGGACCGGGACACACTGCCAGGTCCTGGTCTCACAGCTGATGGAGGCAACAGGAGGAATACAGAGTACGATAAAGGAACATTCTGCCTCAAATTCAGTACACCGGGTTTGGCTTTTCCTGCTATAGCCACGCTGACAAATAGTAACGTGTTGCTGCAGCTCAGTCCAACCATGTGTTCATGAATTCATGAGCTATGATGCTACTAATAGATGAGAAAAAACCTCATCCGTCGATACATGATGAATTTGTGTTGTACCTAACATTTTTCATTTTAATTTGTGTGTGGAAAATCTCACACTAAAAATGTAGAAAAAAATAAGAAGTCATTGTATCATTTTGTACTTTTGATAGATGGATGGATGGATAGATAGATAAGCTTTAAATAAAACTGCTACCACAATTAAATACGCTCCAAACAATAAAAGCTCGTTAAACACTGACACGAGAATGAAATCAAAGTACACGTATTGCTCAATAAAAACACATATTGCACATTCCCGCATGCGTTCCAACAAATCAGAGCATCCGCAGAATTGCAAAACACTATATGCCTACCTTATTTATCATTCTGACTGATGTAGGGACAAATGGATCTTTGAATCTGTTAAGTCTACAAGCATCGTAGCAAAACGTTTGCCAGGTGGCAACAGTTCGTGATGCATGTTGAGGATGTGACCGAAATGCTATTGAAATCACACGTGAATAAGTTTGTTCACCCGTCAAGTCATAAAAAAAAATGCGTATGCATATAGCTATGGATCCTAATTTGTCATTTGACGCCATCCATTGCAGTCTTCAAGTTCGGCTCATGCTGAAAAAGCAGGAACCCTGAAATAGAAGTAAAGAGAACGGCTGTAATGTGTGAGTCATACTCCAAAATGTATGAGTGACGAATCCACTTTGTGAGAAAGCGATGGAGTTCTGGTGGCTGGACTAGTTTTCTTCACTTTGTATATGCTTCTTGTTTGGTAAACTTGTCGGACATCATGGGGTGCATCTCTGTTGCTGTGCCATGCTGATGATACTCAACTATATTTATTCAAAAAACTAAACAACGGTTAATCGGACTAAAGTATTTAATTGGCTCGAAAGCCTGGATAATTCTTGATTTAATAATCATAAATTCACACAAAATAGCTGTTATCTTTGAAGTTGAACAACATTGTGTGTCATGCTTTGTGACAAAGGTTGCTGGCTTATTGAAGAGACCAGAAGGAGCCTCATCGTTCTTCACTGGTAGCCATTTTGAACTCGGCAACCACTTCACTGAACTTTATCATGATAAAATGATAAGTTGTGTCTCAAACTTGTGTTCCAACTGGCAATCTATCGTCTACAGGATCTCATCATCCATTGCTACTAGCAAGACTGTTGTATCATTAGAAAGGCATTATTGCTGCTCTAATCACTTACTGTGGCAAATTACCGATGAATATAATCAATATGTTCTGTAGGATAGAACATGAAATGGTGAGATGGTAAAATAATGCTGTATATTAGTGACTTAAGTTTACACTACAGCACAAATTTTTCACTTAAGCTGTTCACATGCTAAGTAGCAGAAGCTAATGCTAGCTAAGTTTAACATTTGCACTTAAAAGTCTCAGTAGATATCATAGCATTGATGTTTCATCACTTTTACTACAGGTAGGTTGTAACAGTATTATACTTTACAACTTTTGTACCACCCAGTAGTAAATTACAGAAGCTAAATTTTTGTTTTTTTTTTGTATTTAAATTCTGTATGAGTCGTTATAAGATGCATTTGTAAATACTTGAGTTCTATACGAACTGTAAGATACATACTGTCTGCAAAACGCAACTCCACAGAAAGGGAGGTGAAAACTGAAGACAAATATAAGAAATATGCAAGAGAAACAATAAAGGAGAACAGAATACAACCATTAAGGATTATCTAGCCCCTCCTGAACCCCAGCTCACGAGGTCTGTTTAGTTTATGCTTATTTCCTGTGACTAATCATTAAGTGTTTGATATAAAGTATAAGAATTTGTTCCGATACAGCATTGTTGTTGCCCTTTTCTGTCGTGAGCCGTTCTCACGGGTTTCCAACACCAGAATAAACCCTGTTTTGTAATTCTACATCGTGCCAAAATCCTTGAGGATGCTACATTGGTTATGAAAATTAAAAAAAAAAAATAAAATCAAATCCTAACCCTCTCAACCACGGCACACCTGGCTCCAATATTAGCTAATTAGCAGCGCTCTGTAGAGCTTGGCTGCATGCTGGTCAGACAGTTTAGCCATTAAACTAAAGTGAGTAGGAAGAGGGACACAAACGTTGCGGGACTCTGGTTCTCGAGGAATCGCAGTTTGACCCCACTCATGTACATGGAGACTTTCTGTTTTTAATTCACGCAAAATTATCGCAGATAAAGTAAAATCTTCTTACAGTAGAAAATGTTAGAAACAACACCAATTATTTGTCTTGAAATAACCAAGCTTTTTGTATCCTCCTGCAAGCACCACATTTATCCAGTGACACTTGCACAAACGCAGACTTTGCTGCACCCTAATCTGGTTTTAATTACTTTAAATATGGAAAGAGTTTTCAAAGAAATATGTTTCCCCACCATGAAACACTTATTTTAACCTCACTATTACTTATTTAATAAACCAGGTGACATTAGCGACTTTAACCCTAATGTGGCATATCGAGTAAAACAAAATCAACCCATTGCTGGACTGAATGACATTCGATACAACTGGTCATTTTGAGCGTCCTTTCTTCAGATCATGGAAGAAACATCCTTTCCACAAAATAACAGAGGCAGAATAACGCCCTTTAAAAAGAAACACGCTCAGTATTTCATTTGCACAACTGACTGAAAGTCGGTTGGGTTGCTGCTTCACAAGTCTTTCATGAGGACTCATTTACTCAGTTTGTCCAGTAGATAGCGCTAGCAACCCACCACATTCAGCATCCAAACTGCTTCACAAGCCTGAGTCTGACTCTCACTGATTTTGTTTTTTTCTTGTTTCTTTGTGAACCTCAGTGGCTCAGTCAGAATGCCTTGTCACTACGTTTGAGCTTTTAGTAGCTTTCACTCCTCACTTGAATGCAATCGGAGCGCAGATAAACATTAGCTCTGTGGGTGAATGTGAAAAATATGCTTTGATTATCCAGACATTTAATTGGACAAGCTGTTGTTTATTGAAATGATCCTGTAAGAGTTGAATCTAAATGATGGAAGCCATGAAGCCGTGCTCTTAGTTTATCGCAGCGTGGATCTTTCTGACGGGCACTCACACACTCAAAAAGGGGTTTTATTAAAATCTTACAGTTTTGAATGTGCTGATTTATTTGCCTGAGAGGACAAGTAAGATTTTTCACTGAGTATAAAACTGTCAGCACTTTCAAATAAAACAACAGCAAAAATCAGTCATTTAAAAATCTGTGACCTCATCAAAACAATGGCTTTAAAGCTCCTGGATAATTTCCCATCTGTGTCCTGATTTTAAATAACCAAGCAATGCTTTTTAGATTAAGCGTATTTTTTTTGCCCCGTAAGTATGTTTTAATTTGAATGGGGTGAGAAGGTTACTGGAGGAGGCCCGTAGTGCTTTGTTGGTGACGGCGGTGAACACGAGGCTACGATTACGTTCAGAAGCACAGAGATGATTGAGGCCATTAGATTCAGCAATCCCCCCCCCCCCATCCCTAAAGGCTGAGTGAGGATCCAGAGAAGTGAGACAGACAACTCATCAGCTTCCAGCGGTGGAGATTGGGAGTTCACGTCCCGCCTGGTCTCCCACTGACCCGGGGCGCTGCGCTATTCCTGATGAGTCAGAGCCAAAGAGTTCCTATCTGACGTCTGGAAAAGTCTTAAGATTACAAATACTCCGTTTGATCTGTGGGCAGCCACTGTGCCAAAGGTTCTGCTTTTTGGGCACAGAGACAAGACTAAAGATTTAGTTCAGAGAAACACTTGCCCACGTCCTGTAGGTCTGTGTACTTGCTGAAGTGTCCAGATTCCGACTTTCAGTCGTTTCAGCAGTCCTCTTTGACTGTGCTGCATAGAGAATAGCAATATAGTAACTAGTTCCATTCAAAATGCAAATCCCCTTCAAGTATTGAGAATAAACTCGTACGTTTTGCTCAGTGAATGTTTGAAAATGCAACTGAATCATGTGTGAATGCATCTGTTATTGCACATGTGCCAAACTCAAGGTTCGCGGGACAAATCCGGCTCGCCAGAGCTATTCCTGCGGCCGTCTAGACTCCGCGGCAGACCAAACTTTATGATGGCAGTGTGCTCGAAGATTATTTTCTCACTTCTAAAATGTGTGGTATGCATTTGAAGTTAACCCCATTTTTTATTTGATACCCTCCAAATAAACACCAGTGTAAGCAAATGCCAACGGAGATCACTTAACTATAAACAGAGTTTAAATGTTTTTAATTAGTACAAATCCGGATGTTCTGTGAAGGCCTCAGAGGTTTGTTAGAGAAAACATGCAAAAACCAAGTGATTTGGTCAGATTAGACCAACATTTTGCTGTTGGTCTAATCAACAGCAAAATGTTGTTTTTTTTTTGGCCTAAAAACCGCTGCGTGAAATACAACACTGCATATTCAATTCAAATTCAAAACTATTTTATTGATCCCAAAACTAAATTAAATGTTGTTGTAACTCATTTAATGAAAGAGTTAAGTAAGCTCTGCATTACAATTCATTTGAAGAAGCCTCTGACTGAAGACATTCTGTTTTTATGACATTTTTATGAAGAGGATGCTCATGATTGTCCATATTTTTATTTTGTTTTGGTAAAATGTTACATTGAGTCCAACATGGTGACCTCTAGTGGTGGGAGCATCTTGCTGTGTGGATGCAGGACTTGGTTAGAGTTGGTGCTGAAGATGGAGCTAAACACGGGGGTCGTGGCAGAAAAGCCTTTAGAGGCCACGCAAGAAACGGATGTCACACTTTTCAGATTTTTATTTGGGGAAAAAAAAAAAAAAGTACCACATAACATTTTCTCTTCAAATGATGTCAGGTCAACTTTATTTAGAGTTCAGTCACCAATTATACAGCAACAAACATTACATTTCGTCAAATGTCATCATGAGAATCACCAACCAAATATAAATCAAATGTTCCAGTTGCTGCTAATCAAAGGGAACTTCTAAACAACGTGGGGGGTTTCAGGCTTCATTTAAAGGAACTCAGTGTTTCGGCTGTTTCGCAATTTTCTGTGAGCTTGTTATGCGCTGCTGCTTTCACATAAACACCAAATGAAGCCTATTTGGTTAGTAGATATGGACGACATGCGGAAACATCCAATGGGAGCAAATACTTAAACAGGACAACGTCACCACCATCCAAAGGCGAGAATTTAGCTGCCGCCTCAAAGCCAGGAGACGACTTTTAATAATATCTTGGCTTGAATGTGTGGCAAGAAACATAATTTTTAATCCCTTTAGGATTTTTTAAAAAATATTATTATTATTATTATTATTATTATTATTTTACTTGAATCACAAATGCACTAATTTCTATCTGGGACTGATTTCACGTAGTGAAAGAAGCCTGGGCCCTTCTGTTGAACGTTGGGCTGCTGGGACCTTTGAGTGTGATGAATACCTTCACTTTGTCAGAACCACATATATAGGATGTGTATGAAAGAAAATCAAACTGTGCCCTGCTGCAGGTGCTGCACCTCCTGACTGCCTGGTGTCAGCAGGGGGAGCAGCAGAACTGAGCCGCATGCTCCTTGACCAAAGGAATTACTCACTCTGATCAGAAAAAGAGCACCCTCATGCTTTATTAAGTTAGATAGAGTCAGTTTTGTGACAGACAGATCTATCTATCTATCTATCTATCTATCTATCTATCTATCTATCTATCTATCTATCTATCTATCTATCTATGATCTGCCATAGTTTTCAAACGTCATATATTCACAGATTAGTCACAATTTAAAACAAAAACCTGCAGTTGTATAGTAACATATGTGTAAAATGTGTGTACATTTTCCCCTGATGCCAACAGTTTAACAGAAGAAACGTCCTGAATGACATACAAATAATACATGTACAAATAACAAAGTAGTACATGTATTGATAGTGCAGTCTTTCTACATGTTTGCCCCTCTGTCTCTAATTGTAATGTTCCGGGTACTCCTGCAATAAATACGCGGCAAGAAAAAAAAAAAAAGAAAGAAAAAAAAAAGTAGGCTTGGCTATTTTCCCAGAACTCAACTTATCTACACATCATCTCCTTCTCTTTTCCAGACCATATTGATCAAGCCCGGGCTTTACGTCAGTATTGATGACTTTACCAAAGCAAAAAAAAAAAAAAGCAAAAAAAAAAAAAAAGCGATTGTCCATTTAATATTGCGGACGAAGAGGACACACTTTGCTTTTTTTTTAAATATATTTTTTGCTTCTTTTAAGACGCGAAAAAATATAGTTTACTTTTTCCTCCCCCTTCCTTTCTTTTTTTTTTTTTTTTTTCTCTTTGGTTCTAAAAAAGAAAACAAAAATGCCGGCAGACTTGGCCAGCACATCAGTGGACTCTTATATTAAGTACTTTTCTTAAGAAAAAGAGAAAAAAAGTGGGACCGATGACCGTAAACGCTGTTTAACGAGGGGGAATCCAGCCCACATATTTATTGCAGCCGCCGAAAAAAAATCTCCTCAATATCCCCCAAGATGGCCGCCGATGTAGGATCGATGTTTCAATATTGGAAGAAATTTGATCTACGGCGGCTTCAGGTTAGTGCTATTCTCACCTTTCTCCGCGTATTTCTTCAGCGACATGCCTCCTGACGGCGTCCCGACGCTTATTAACTCGATTCGGGCGAATATAAGCGGAGAGTCGGCGCTGTTTGCATTGATAGTTATTAGAAATTGATCCCTGTTCTGCCTTTGTTCAGTTCAATCATTGATCAGCGGTGGAGCGACCGGCGGAGCAGCACAGCCTCAGTGTTAGCCACACCGATCTGGGATCAGCACCGCGGACAGCACTGCTGTTTGACGCGCGTTATCCTTTCTCCTGGTTGTATGTTTTTGTACTCTTTATCCTCCCCGACCAGCCCGGCCGTACTTAGGCGTAGGGAAACTTTTAATGCGCCTCTGAATCGCTGTTCCTGGACGTAGCTGCAACTTTTCTCAGGCAGCTTCGTGTTTTATGCGGCTCGTGTCGACGGCCGCAGCGATGCTGCTCGCTTCTCCCAGCAAGCTGCGGGGAATTAAGTTCTAATCACGGCGTTTTTGGACCGCGGAGAAAGTTTCGTTTCTCATTTGGAAAGTTAATTGTTTTTTTTTTTTTTTTTTTTTTTTTTTAGCTGCTAGTCGTAACGCTCGGACGCTTTTATCTACCTAGAATAATTGAATTAAAACAGCGTTACAGTCGTCTTAAATCGCGTCTTTTCGGTGTTTAAAGGCACGAGCGGCGGACTGCGTGGTAGCTGGCAGCAGAATGTCTCTGAATAATGGCGTGGAGACTGTGGCAGGTGAGCAGTTTGTTTGTATCACAGCCATCATTTAGCCTCCTCTGTGTAACAGCATCATATGCGCCCCGTGTAGCCTGCTGTAGCTTCAGCCACCCAGCTCAAAGTTGGCTTTATAAACCACGGTGCTGACAGGCTGGATGGTTGTATCCGCTGTTGTCGGGGTCCACCTCTCTCCTCTCCTCCAGCCGCATAAGGGCTGCTTTGCTCGGCCAGGGTAGGGTGGTGGTGGTGGTTGGCGGTGGGGGCTGTGTAATTGTATTCCCCGCTAATGTTTGTAAATCAGCCTCAGCCGGCGCAAGGGCACCGTCTCTGCCGGCTGATTGATGTTCTGTAACATGAGGAATGACAACAGCGAGGCAGTCCCGCCCGGCTCCCGCGGAAAAACCAGACCGAGGAGCAGACATGAGACCCGGCGGCTCTCTGTCCTCGGTGGGTCGGGCTGTGCTTGTGCAGCTGGCTGGACCTTCCTCTCCTCCGGCCTGAGATAGAGCCACAGGGCCGGGGGCGGGGATGGAGGAGCTGCTATTGTTGCGGTGTACACTAATAAAACAAACTGTTTGGGTTTAGGCAATAAAAATGCTGTGACAATTTGAATACACTGTACTTTAAAATCTTTGGGAGATTTTGACAGTATTAGAATGTGTGTAACTTTAAGAGCTCAAAGACACTTAAAATAATACCTGCATAAATCTGAACAAATTAGAGACATTTTGGTGATTTGGTCTTGTTATCCCAGGTTAAAAAGAAACAAAATTAAATTTGACCAAGATTAAGGTAAGAAAGCTTACTGGAATGATTAAATCTAATCTACCGAGGTGACATGTAGACCTTTTCACTGAAGTTTAATTATTAACGTCAGCGCTATTGATAAGAAACGGATGCAAATGTTTACTCTTGCTCCAACATAGAAACTCACTCAAGCTTAAGTGTTATGCCAATTCTCAGCTTCTACCACAGGTTGATGTTTGTTCGTAATGCAGCAGGTGTAAACATATGCACCTCCCTGCCTCCTCACCACACATGCTGAACAAAAGCATTAGACAAACCGAACAAACCTGTTCAGCCAAATCCAAATTAGAATATTTAGGTAGGATCTTGTAAAAAAAAAAAAAAAAAAAGTTAGCTTTTAACCATTTGCACACCAATATGCTTGGATAAAATGTCAATATTGTGACTAGTATTGAATACCCTCCAAAATTCCTCTGTGTAGTGCATCTTCATGTCTTCTAGTTCTAACGCCTGCTTCGCCTGGTTTCACAGGAAAAGTTTCCAGATGTTAGTAATAAGAAATCTTCCTCAGAAGCCCTGGAGCTAAATCTAAACTACTGTCGCTTGTGTTCAAAGTACTCACCCTAAATTCTGATATAATAATGATTTTGAAATCCCTTGACGTGGTAAAAATCTAGTCTGGAGGCAGGAATGCTATCGTACGGATGAATATTTTCCTGATTGATGATTAGGTAAAAGGTGGACAGCCTTTTCTGATCGACATTGATTTCCAGTTTTCTTTTAGGTCTAACTGGCCAGTTTCCTTTTTTTTTTTTTTTTAAAGGGCCACAATGCGTAGAAAAAAAAATAAATGCAGCAGATTCTTTGGTAAGAGTCATAGTTTCGAATTCAGATTTTCCCAATCTATGCAACAAAACGTGTCCTAAATTATCATCTCAAAAGTGCAAAGCTGATTGCTGATGTGTTTATAACCTGAAAATGATGGGAGTTTTTAGTTTTAATGCATTTAATGGATACAGGATATTTGAAATGATTACCAGACGACCTGATTAGAGGTGGTCAGGGAAGAATTAGTCAGATTTCCACCTCTGATTCATAGGTACGTCTCTGGTTTTTGGATTATAACTAAGCTAGTTGACTGGATATATTTGAGAGTAAAGAAAAAAAGTTGGTATAATAAAAGCTAAAGTATGAAAACGGAGTAACCCTGTGGCTGAAGCAGAAAATGTGTTTTGTTTGCAGTAAATTGCAGAGAAATCTTTGGATAGTTTGGAACGACGCTTACTGTGTTTATTGAATCTTTATTTCTTGGTTTTGGTCTTTTTATAGTTGACTGTGGAGATCTACTATATTTGAACCTTTCTCATGTTGCGCAAAGGTTTATTCCCAATTCTGGTTTGCAGTAGTACTTCAACACTGCCTTTATATTTTTAGTTTTTCACGTTTTATATACATATCAATTCATGGTGTAATTTCTTCTCACTTTTCACAGAATATGGTTTAGAAGTGGCAAATCTTCCGAGATTTTGAAATCCAGAAGTGAGCTGGGACACAAAGCAGTTGGGTTTTTGTCTCGCGCGATGCCCATCATCCAGCTAACCCTCACCTGTAAAACTTAGCGACATGTTTAAAGTAGCGGTGCGCTGAGAGCAGGTTTCTGGTCGATTGCAGAGCTTTAAAACGACTCGCTTTATTATTCTGATTTTGGTTGGTAACGTTTTTTTTTTTTTCATGAGTAAAGTTGCTGAATGCAGTCGCAAAGTTTCTAAGTTGGCAACAGATGACTATTGTTAACCGCGCACATGCAGACGGGACATGGTGGTGGGCGGGGTTATCAGTTTACCCGCTCAAATTACCTTTGATTGGGTTGAAATGCAAGTCTCTGCCTATTGCCGATCCCCCAAAATGAAGGAAATCCCTAATTTAAAGCAGTGATAAAAACCCTGGAGTCTAGACTTTACTGTGTGTAAATGTTTCGGGATGTAATGCTCTAATTTTTATACTGGGTTGTGTGGATTGGAGCTGAGCTCCTGCTATCTTTGCCAAGTTACCTTGCAAAAGAACACCAAAGAAGAAATGTTGATCAGCAGTCATTGCAGGATGTTTAGACAGTTGCAGGACTGTCTAAAAGACAGAGGAGTTGTGTAAAAGTCCAACTCACGTGCCTGGACTACCTCCTTATCATTAGCAGCACTACAGAGTTCTGCTAACGACCTAATTGTGTGATTCAGGCGTCTCGATTCATGCGTTTTCCCACCTGGTAGTCCAGTAGACTTGGTTCTGTTGGGGACCAAAGTTGCAACATTTGTTTCATTTCCAGCTGCTGCGGTTGACTTTCACGTTACATTGTGTCAAATGTGTAGAAGACATGAGCGCAACTTCCTCCTTCACAAAATGCAAACAAACACGGAGCGGTTTTGGACTTTAGTGGTCGTGGGAGTTCTCTTCTGTCTTTGGCAAAAGACCACGAGACATTTCTCCCGCTAGCGCTAGACTTGTGCGTTTGTTTTGGTTGTATTTACCCAGAATGCCCTGCGCTTTACTCCGCGTACTGCTTTTGGAACGGGGTCCGCCTGACGTTCAAATATGCATCCAAACCGCTCCAGAGTTCACTTCAACCGAACCCAGACTTGAGTTTTTAGGCAGACCAGAGTTCACTTCTTTGGCCCACATCAGAGTTCAATCACATTTACACCTCCCCAAACGAAACGGACTTTCTTGGCAAGCAAACTGTAGGTTGATCAAAGCGGACCGGCGTGAATGGGTTGGAGTGAATGCTTGAAGCGCTGAAACGCTTCACTCTCCTTCCTATAGCAGACATGGTTGTTTAAAGTCGACTCACTGGAGCTCTTTTAAAAGTCAACTCGCAGGCTTCTGGTTGTAAACACGCCCGTATCTCAAATGTGACGCCTTCTGCTACACGTGTCAGAAATCAATTAAAGCACTTGTTTCTCGTTCGGTCATGGTCGGAGCCAGTTGTCGCCACAGCTGTCTCACCTTCCCCATGTCCCCCGTACAGAGCGGCGTTCTCGCTACATCCGCAACCATCTGCGAGCTGTTCATCCTCGCGGCTCACGCCGGAGCATTTATTTTCTCATTACAAGTTATTATATCAGCAAACTGAGTGTGCACTTTTTTTTTTTTTTTTTTGAGTGTTTGTGCAGTGGATTTGTGCCCCTGAGTTGCACAGGATGAATAATTCACCTGCAGGGCTGATGAAAAGGAGGGCAGGGAAAGTGCGAAGCGCTGAGGTGGAGTGACCTTGGTTCCCGCTGGCTGCAGGTCGCCCGGCCGTTGCTGTGGTAATCATTCACACCAGCCAGATGGCATTTCCGTGGGCGAGCGTGAAAAGGACGGGTCAGGGTCTGCGCTGCCAGGTCCTGCCTGGCCCGGAGACAACTCGCCGACCGGCGATGTACCTGGAGAGAGAGAGAGGTTAGAACTGCGGGAGGAGTTCTGGCCTGCGAGGTCACGAGGAGGACTGGCCGAGTAAAACTCAAAATAGGGTTTGATCTGTGCGGCTTCACGGGAATGTAACCCCCTTTTTATGAAGTCAGACATCAAGGATTTTCAAGGATTTCATCAAAGGAGAGGCTCGTTTGTTCCCTCTTAAAAACTTTGGCCTAGCTGGCCACCCTTACTGAAAAATCCCTCCTTCTGTTAATTCATTTCTTTTTGTTTTTTTGTCCGCGTCGCAACGCCGCGCTCGTATGGCGAAATAAAGCTCCACTTGTTCGCTTCCCGTCTTCCGCGGCCCGGTCTCCAGCCTCTCTTTCATGAATCTCCTCGAAGGTTTTTCAGATCAGGAACAAAAAGCTTGTGATTGTACTACATTTAGCATGACTCAGTTGCTCTGGTGTCAGCTCTAATCCACACACAGAGACAACAGTATTGCCAAACAGTGAAATTGCTTTGCAGCCTGTGAGCCTCGCTGCCTCCGCTGCCAGCCTGCTCTGTGTGCTGTTTGCCAGAAATCTCTCCTACACACACACACACACACGCGCGGACACACACAGGCACACATTGCAATCTCAAATTGGCTGTGAAAATCGCTCTCCGTTTCCCATTCATTCATGCTTTCATATATTTGTTTGCTGATATTGTTAATGTCACATGCATCAGTCTAATCTCATTCTGCTGGAGAGCAAAGGAGTCCGCTGTCTCTCAGATCTCGTTTTATTTATCATAATAACTGTCATTTTATTTCTATGCTGTGAGCGATTATGGAGAAGCTTTAAAGATGACCCCTACACGTGTTGCCTCATTATCTGTTTTTGTATACTTCTGTTGTCACGTTATTTAAATAAGGCAGATAAGGGGATGTGATTAAGTGCAGAAGCTGCTACACGTCTTGCAAAAGTATGAAAACTTTTCCGCGACTTGACCACCACAAACTCCAGTGTACATGTAAGGCATCATATATATTTGAATGGGGGGAAATCTGAAAAGTGTGGCATGCTTTTGTCTCTACCAGCTTGTGCACCCACAGACTGAAATCCGGAAAGCAAGTTCTCTGGGTTTCCATCAGGGTTGAAGGCACATCATCATGCTGCCACCACCGCAACTGACAGATTCAAAAGTACTTTATTGATCCCAAAGGGAAATCAGATGTCGCTGTAACTCCTATTAACTCAAAATCCTTCAGAGTCATTGTAGATGGTGATGATCTCCTGCAGCCGTCTGTGTTGCAGTGAATTTGATGTTCAGTGTCACGTGCGGCGCTAGTTGTCTCAAGAAGTAAAATGTTAGTTTTGTACTGGGGCCGAAACGATTAATTGACTTAATGGGGATTAATTGATCGTCGAGATAATCGTCAACTAATTTAGCAATGGACTGATCATGAATTGAAGTATACGGAACTCTAAAAATGGACATCTACTGAAAGAAGCACGGATTAAACCAAAACGGTACAAAAATATACATTTCGGATTTAAGATGAAATCCGTTGTTTGTCTGTAAAAATATGTATTACCCCGAACTCGTCAAGTGGGAAAGTTTTCGCTTCAACTGGTTCAAATAATGTGAGAAAAAACAACAACTTCTGCTACGCATCTTTTGCTACCCAGCTATTAATTCACAAAAACGGTAAACGGACAAAACTTTTATAGCTGCAGATGCATCCTGTGCTACAAATGATCAAGTGTACAGTAAAGGAATGCCGTGTTGCTACATTTCAGGCAGTAAAATGTTTATTTTCTTAAAAAATGAATTGAGTTATTTGCTCACTTTGATCTTTTATTGCATTTCTGACGTTGTGTAAAAAAGGCTTAAGTGATCAAATGAAAAATCTGCAGACTGTGCCAATTTAAAAAAAAAAACATCTAATCGACCAATCTTCAGAATAACTGATGACTCTAATAGTCGTTAGCCGCAGCTCCAATTTGTACCCGTATTGTGACAAAATGTGAAAAAGTTCACTTTTGCGAGGCCCTAATCTAAACATTATCTGACGGGGGGGCAGTGTGTTTGTCATTGTCCATTTTTTCCTGACAACTGAGCAAACGAGGGAGCAGGGCTGCTGCTGCAGGACGATCTGGGGCAAATTGAGACGTGGAATCCAGCAGCCGTAGCCGTGGATGCATAAAACGGCTGGAACGTTAGAGAGTGAGACGGAGTCGAGCATTAAGCTGTTTAACCTCTCTGCGTAGCATTAGTGGTAGAGACTTCAAAGCAGATGCTTTGGCGTTGGAAGCAGAATGACAAATGGGTTTAGAGACAGCCACGGCGAGCATTCTCACAGGAAGACTAGGCCTGTCATTAATGTCAGCTTAATCACTTTGACCTTCCTTCAACTAGATTTCCATACCTATCCTATCGTTTTGCTGTGCTTGTGCTCCTGCTTCTTGGCTACAGGATGCTCAGGAGCTGCTGTTCATTACGGTTCAATACGTGCTTTTAAACTGCTGTGTTAAAGTTTGGTTCTGTCGTATTGTAAATCAAATAATTAGATTTTCTTTTTGATTTATTGATGTTATTTCACTCATGAAAGCAAACAGAACAGGATGCATATTTTAAAGTGAACCAAGTCAAAAATAAGTAATGACATGAATGAAAAGAAGTAATAACAAATCCGAAAGGGAATGGGAAGAAGCAAACGCTCATTTAATTCTACTCCGCCTATATTTTATGTACAATATATGAGTGTTTACATAAAAAAAAAAAAAAGTTTGCTTTCCAAGGTCTAGAGTTGTAAAAAATTTCCAGGGTCACAAATATTATGCCTTTCAATCAGGATGTCTAAGTTTAGGATTGTTTAACTTTTGAAAACGTAAAACAAAAATACCTTCCAGTTACTGAACAGATGAGAGAATTTATTTGAAATAAGTGACTAATTCTAGAGCAGAAACTGTAGAGCCCAAAGCAAGAAGCATTTTTATTTAGCTGTACTTACTAAAGGCTTGCATCCAGATAAAGCTTTACTGAGTTCACCACTAATCAAGCAAAAAAAAAAAAGAAAGCCTTGAGCCATTTCTTACTAAATTAAAACAAAGTTTAAATTTGGCACATTTTGACCAAAGGTATTCATAACCTAGAAGCCTGGGGGCTTTTCTTTCAAAGAACTGTAGAAATTATTTTTTTTTTCATCCCACTAAGGCCGAAAGCACAGCGACGTTCAATAAATTAGAATATTATAGAAAAGTTTCTTTATGTCAGTAACTGAATTCACCAAGGAAAACATGTTGTATGGAGTAATAGGAATTAGTTAATTATGAGGATTTTCTGCAGACATCTAATGAAAACACTAAATTAGAAGATTGGAATATTACATCAGACCAATAAAACCTTTAATATAGAAACGTGGGCTTTTTGTTTAGAACCTGATTGAAGGTTTCTATTTTCGAAAGCTACTTTTAATCTGACAAACTATCCTTATCAAAACGTGTATTCTAACTTATGGAGTTTAACTGTATTATTCTACAATAGTTTTTGCTGAATTTCAAAAACCTATGTTGTGAATTTCACAGTTATTTAGTTGCTGGTTCCATCTTGGAAAATAGAGAGGGTTCAGGCTGGGAGTCCAGTCAAAGATCTCAGTTTCTGGAAGATTCTAAGCTAAACCAGTGACTATAATGCATTAATATTGTCAGCTGGACTCCTCTTTGGCTTTTATACTTATTTTTCCTCTTTAAAGTAGATCCGTGCTCCTCCAGTTTGCTCGACTGTCCGCTTAACTAACTGTGTGCTCTACGTACAGTCATCTGTAGCAGTCTGACATGTCCGTTCGAAGTTCTGATTTTTGAGACTGAGCTAACATTGAGCTAACAGACGGCATCAAAACCCTCTTTTAAAGGGTGGCACAAAACACACAGCAGTAAAAGAAAAATGTAAATTAGATCTAAAGCAGAAAGGAAAAGAGCAATACAGCTGTGGGAAGAGCAGCCATTTTCTAAATTTGGAGAGTTTTCCTCCTGAAACTTCCTGAAAACTACAGAAGGTGACTTTTATTTATTTTTTATTTTTTTTACATATTTGTTAAAATCATTACTATGTCCTGACAGTATAATATGAAAGAGATAATCTCTGAAAAAGGACAGCTGCAGCTCCTTCCCCACAACTGAGCCTGCAGTAAATGATAGGCTAGTTAGCAAAGCCACTGATAAACAGTTTTTCTGAACAGTAAGTAGTTCCTCCGCTACTAGCAAACTTGGCAGCATGTACATGGTTGTGACTGACAGCGGTAACACCCTCTTGGCTCCTATTGGTTGTTTCTGACCAGGAGCTGTGCATTTCTGTAGATGGCAGTAGGACCAAGCAAGGAAGTGGAGCTCAATTTTATTTTTTTCCACAGTTTATCTCATAAATACTGCAACAACCTGAATGTTTTAAGAAATAAGATAAAATAAAAAAAAACTTTTTATATAAGTTACGTACTGTAGCTTTAAAGCTGCTTTCCTAGTAAGAAACTGTCATCTTTTCTTCATCTTTCCTTCGGCGTAGACGCATAACGAACCGGCACTTTATCGCCCCCTTGTAGGCTGAAAAGAAGACTACAGCTGTGCTTCCATGTTGGTGAGGTCAGCAGTAGCAGTATGTGAAGACCATCAGGCATATTTTATTCGCATTCGCTGAAAAACCAAAAAGATGGCGTTTCTTTGTCGTATAGTATCAGCATTATAGATCTGGATCATTAGAAAAACCCAGAGTAATTTCATTGGAAAACAAATGGTGGTCCTTTGCAACCAGAGGTGAGTAAGTATCCATTTATATAATACAGAAGAGCTGGAAATATAGCCAAGATTTGGACCTATGCCTTGTTAATATTGATCCCAAACTGCTGTGGCCAAGGGTTGCCAAAAACTACTGTCAGTAAACCTCCCTTATGTTTCACATTAATCCTTCTGTTGGGATGAATTTTTCTGTTTTAGATGCTCACTTCTCTATTCCTTCCCTAATGCAGCTCACTTGAGGTGCAGGGGGGGAAACAACAAAAAAAAACGCTATGCTTTCCACGTTTAACAGGCCACCCCCCTGAAAGCTGACAGCGCTTCATAGCACAAGACGGCAGATTTTTCATAACGGCGTGTTCTTCATGCTGCCGCCCCAAGGCTGGAGCCATTGCTTTGCAGGAGTAAATAACCAGCTTTAACAAAACTTCAGGGACACATTAGTGTGCTGGAGGATGGCTCCATGGCGGCAGGGCGGCCTCTTCTTCCCTGTGCTGAGGCAGGCGGAAGCATCGGGAGGGGGGAGGTAATACCTCATCGGCATGGGTGTAAAGCTGTGTCCTCTCTCCCCGCTGACAGCCCAGTGCCCCTGCCCAGTAAGTCCATATTGAGCTGCGTTCGCCACCGCGGCCTTGGCTTTATTTGTTTTCACTGTCTGACGCCACAGCAGACGTATTGAGTGCACCATTTTTTTTTTTTTCAGTCTTGTTCAGTTTACTAGACTTGCTATGAATCCTACAGCCCTGCATCTCACGGTCACTCCACCTGATACGTCTCGGTTGGATTTGGCAGAATTTCATTGTATTTTACTCAAATGTATTTTTGTCAATAATAAAAATAGCTGCATGTCTTTTAGGTGTATAGCAATTCAGCCGATTAAAAGTGGCATGAGATTGTTGCAGTATTTTTGAGGAAGCTGGGAATCATTTTTTCTCTTTTTGGTTTTCTTACAGATAAATCTTTGTCAGTGTATAGGGATTGTATGATGGAATTTCAAATAAATATACTTTATGGTGCATTGAGGTAACATAAAACCATATACCAAAAACAGTGTAGAAACTTAGCTTAAAATAAGTGTTACTTGAAGCCCTAGTCAGAATTTTCTGCACTGATTACAGACTATTAAGTTTTTGATTTGTTAATCAGTAATTATTCTGATTAATCAGTTAAAATAATAAAAAAAATTGGCACCTTCTGCAGACTTTCATTTAGCAGCTTAAAGTTGCAGTTTGTATCATTTATAAATTTTATTTTTTTAGTTTTATTTTTTTTACGCATTTGTTAAAATTGTCACCATGTCGTGACACATAATCTGTGAAACAATCTGCCCAGTGCTGTCAGTGCTAGCTGCAAAGTTACACCACTTGGTCAGAAACAACCATTCAGAGCCAGGAGGAGGGTCTTAGCGCCGTCAATGACTCTTGTGTCAAATTATGCATGTTCGAGAAATCCTCTAATCTCCATGGTAACCGTTCAGCTGTGTAAAACACCTGGATAGACCAGCTATGCTTTCGGGGATGAAACTCTTTCTCAGAGCTGCAGTTTCCAAGCTCCAAAACGTTCACCTCACAGAGCAGCCCTACTCCATGATTCTCCACTCAGCTCCTTCAGACTAGTCAGCAGCAATTAGCAAACACCTGGTGGAACTGCACATCAGCTGAGCTCCAATGAACTACTTCTGAGTGAAACGCTGGTAAAAAACATTGTTAAAGGGTTAATAGAGGAGCCATGTTGACGTGACTTCCTGAAAGCGGAGTTTCAGAAAGAGGAGTTTTTAAAGAGACAGAGGCCCAATTTCAAGGTGTTAAATTACAAAGTACGGTTTCTTTTGTCATTTTTGATATACGTGTTGCATTTTTTTTAAATAACTGAACTAAACATAGTTACTTGATTGTGCTTTAAAATGGCACTATGTGCATGAAAAACTCGTAATCCTGCCCCTATAAAATATAGCTTCAAAGCACTCTGTGGGCAAATCAAAAACCACTTCCTTCCGTAGTTCAAAATAAGAGCTTGAGAACAGGATCATGTAAATGAGCTCATATCTTTTTCATCAGACAGTCACATGCTGGCAGTGAATAGACAATGCTTTGCACACACAGACTGGCGTTTACCTATGGAGATCTCATCCCTCTCTAATGTTGTTGTCCTTCCTGTGTAGGTGCCGGTCGTCATGTGGGGCTAGCACCACAAAGTGCAGGGTGCTCACCAGATATGTGTTTCACTAACCTCCTCCATGTTGTCTTCGGGGATCTTCGCCGCTCTCATTATGTGCTTCTGCACAGAGTGTTTACCGGACAAGAAGGAATATAGCAATCTTGTGCATCTCGCCGGTTTGTAAGACTCATTTGTCCTCATTTAAGTCGGATGAGGGAAGACCCCATAAACGTGTGGGGGAGGGGGGAGGGCTCTCAGTGGTCTTTTGAGTATTAAACCAGCATTTGTTATTACTAAGCAGATATACTCTTATTTATCAAAATAATATGAAAGGTGCGTTATAGCAAAGGTAGATGGATCAGGGTTGTTGTCTTTGTGCAGCTGCTAACCCCCCCCCCCCCCCCCCCCCCCCCCCCCCCCCCCCCCCACCCCACCCCCACCCCCCCTCCCCCCACCACCCACCCCCCCCCCCCCCCTCGCCTCCCCCCCCCCCCCACCC